>MOOZ01001914.1:0-10275 GCA_002930495.1 Cecropterus lyciades | reverse complement strand
TAAGTCAGTAATTCATATATCGTTAATGTAACTTTTCCTGTTAATATTTGATTTCTAAAATTCTATATATCAAAATGAAGTATTCAATCATTTAAAGCCAAGCGGATAACAGTTGACGCGAAGAGCAATATGCGTATGAGAGACTTTGAGACATGAATGAATGAATTATCTCTGAGTGAATATGGAATTATAGCTTTACGAGTGAAATC
The DNA here is from genome assembly GCA_002930495.1 of Cecropterus lyciades. Lineage (NCBI taxonomy): Eukaryota > Metazoa > Arthropoda > Insecta > Lepidoptera > Hesperiidae > Cecropterus > Cecropterus lyciades. Next base: position 10,066 of record MOOZ01001914.1, on the reverse strand, counting down.
CTCAATGGGAGCCAATAAAGTCTTATCACTACTGTTTGTTTTAATTCAAAGTATAATAGGCGATTGGATAATTAAAATAAACTTGAATGACATCGAGGCATTTAAAGTATTCGTAACGCAAACAGCAATGACAAACGGTCACACAATGAAAACGAGCATACATATTTGTCAAGGGGCCTGTTCTCCACGCTATAAGATTAGAGGATACCGATCTTACGACTGCTTTATCGTTCATACAAATACGCTGATCCGATAACAATGAATAAAGACGTATCTGCACTTGTTGTTACATATTCATGATTCATTGAAAGTGGCTTTGACATTCAAACCGCTATTCGAAAATGAAAATTATGATATTCGTAATTTAACACAAAACAACCATATTCGTATATTCGTAGGTAAGTCTCCAAAACAAATCATGATAGCAACAACAAACTCAACCAGTCACAAAATATCATAAAACAATAACATAGAACAAAAACTTTTCGAAACAAATCTTACTGTCAAAACTTCATATTTTTAAGGAATTTATACAAATTAAACCTGTCAAACTCTAATGTCCCGCTGAGCTTAAAAACAATGTCGTTTCTGACACAAACATTTAAAAACAGTTACGCTTAGAATAACGAGCAAAGTTCATACCTAAGAGACAACAAGTTGTTAAACCAGTCTAGCACCGCCGACAATCAACTGTACACAAATTGATTCATTAGAAGTTAAATATTTAAATAAATCGAAGTAACAGTAGTAACTAATATAGTAATATTGATGTAAAAAAGAGCTTTATTTATATTTGAGGTTGCTTACATAGTCCGCTGATTAAAATTGATCATAATTAAGTTTTTAAACGGAATCGTTTTGATTATTTGCAAACTATTAGTTTAGCAACACAAAAATCATGCGAATTTTTTGAAGTTTGATTGAATTGGGGTCGGAAATGGTAAATGTTAATAACAATAGACATTCCGCTGTGGGACCAGACGGTTGCGTAACCGACTGTTGGCCGACAACGAAATTGCACTATTTACTATCGAACAACTTCAATTGAATGCTAATTTTATAACTAAGTGTAGATTTTGTGTGTACAATGTTGAACAACAATTCAGGTATTTATTTATATGCCATAAATACTACAAATACATGGCCACGAATAAAAAAAATAGTATATACCCACTATAATAGTATTTTATACATAACAATGAAGGTGGTAGAACTCTTTGTGGTTCGACTCCGGAAGCACCACCGCCACACCTATTTCTGCCTAATAACAACAGTGTTACGCGCTGTTGTGTTCTGGTCTGAAGGGTGTGGTAAGGGAGATATACTTTTTCGAGGCTTTCCATCTTGGTCCTCAGGGGTCTTACCTAGGGTTGATTATAGGTGTCCATGGGCGGCAGTAGCCACTTACCATCAGGTGGGCTGCATGCTCGTTTGCTACTCCCATACTATTAAAAAAACAACATAAAAGAAATATGGTTGTGATGACCCAATGTCAAACAGATTATTACGTTAGGAATGTATTACAAGTTACTACATAATCGTTTAATACAAAGAAAATCAGTAAGCTTATTCTATGCGAATCATTCATTACAAGTCGATTGTGTTCATGAGCAAAAAGACACTGATATATCATTTTTTGCATCATCTCTAACACAACTTACAATCAATTTCTAAGCGAGCAGCGGTTTTTGTCAGACCACAAAACGCGTATCGAATACAAACAGAGATGATGTCACCGAGATGATACTGAAAAATGCAAAAGATGGTGCTTATAAAAAGGAAATAAACAACTAAGATCCGAAACATAATCTTACATTCCACAGTATTATGAACCGAATATCTTCTATATTATTTCACGAGTAAACGATACAAATTAGAACAATTCATTGGCAAGACAATGGAAATTAAATGTGAATATTTTTGGACCTACAAGATAAACAAATTTGCATTCATATCTTGTCTCTGCGAATGGCAAAGAATTATAAACAGATATGACATCATCGTTGACTGATACCATTGTAATTATACAACATTATCTAACTTCTTTCATTGTTGTTTAAAATGTTTTATTTAAAAAAATACTACTTAAAATACGTTTTATCAATTATCTTGTAACTAACGAGTCTTATAAATAAAACGTCTAACAACCTTCAATAGCAAATATTAGTAATGACGATTACGTCATCGAGGATGATGACGATGGGCCAAAAGTAGCGTTACCCAGCCGGTTCGAGATCGTAGGACAACAAGTGCGCGAGTGTGACCTGTCGCAGCGAACTACAAAGTATACAGAGATGACATCAGCACTGATAGCGCTAATAATGCCAAGGGCGATTCCGTCACCGCCGCCTCGCGCCTCGCGACGCTGCACGCTACTCGCCATACGCCACGCACTTCACATGTTATCATGACGATATCGCTTTTATTTAGTTTAATAGTGAACTCATTTTTACTGTTTTTAGTGTTTTAAGAATCTATGTTTACGACTTACTTGATCCTTACACGTTATCTTTTTCGAAGATTATTTATAGGAATTTTAACACTATTATAAAAAGTAAAGCCAAATGTGTGTGAAGCTTCTATAGAAATAATTTACTGTAAGCCCTGAGGATATTAGTCGAGATTTAGTATTATCTTTGTCATTATCTTCTAGACCCCTGAACTCTAGCCTTGAGAACTTGAATATGGCCACTTCTTGATAAACAAACGTTGAGTAAAGCTGGTTTACTTTTTATTTATATTATTTGTTAAAATATTACCATTTAATCGCATTTAAATATACCATATTAGATGAAATACAATTTACAAATGAACAGTACAGTTTACAAATGAACTTATAAGTAGATAACACAAACAATATTTAAAGTATCTTTGTAAGCATATAACAATATTGTTAGGTTATTTTCGATTTTATTTTATTTTACTAACATTAGTCTTAAGTATTTCAATGTTACTAACCAATTTATGGATGAAAGTCCGAAATAAATTATTTTATTATTATTATTATTATAAACGCTTATATGAAGATCGGTTTGACCAGCTCTTTATCACCCCCGACGCAAAAAAGGGGTTTTATAAGTTTGACTGCTACGTCTGTCTGTCTAACTGTGTGTCTGTCTGTGAACACGTAGCTCCTAAATGGGTGAACCGATTTGGATGCGTTTTTTTTTATTAGACAGCAGGTTTCTGAGTGCTGGTTCTTAAAAAATGTTTTATCAAAATCGGTTCAGTCCGTTATTAGATATAGATGGTGAAAGTGGTGATGAAAAATCAAATATTTTTAAATATTCACACGTGGAGTATTAAATGAAAGGGCATAACAAATAACTTACACTTAGATATTTTTTATCAAAATCGGTTCAGTCACTTACAAAATATGGTAGTTCAAAGTGAGGAGGAATAATCTAATATTTTTTACAGGTGTACCGGGTTTTCACCCACTAAACAGTGGGAATGGTAATATCTTTTACTTTTGTACATTGTATTACTATGCTTTAAATAATATTGTATTAAAATGTATAAATGTTAAGGATCCGGGAGGTATTCGACCTCCTTGAGAATTGTTCGGGTAAAAAGGGTACCCCTCGAGGCCCGAACATCCTTGCCCTACCGCCCTTATGTCGACTTAGCCGTAGCATATGAGAGACTCGGAGGGTAAGACGTCCCAGCATAGCATAGGTGTACATTACAATTAGGCATGTTTTATCAGCACCAGATCAGTCATTAACAATGTATAGGGGGGCGAAAGTTGGGATAAACAATCGAATATTGTCAAATATACCCAAATAGCGTATCAAATGACAGAATTGACGTGTACATAACAGAAACTGTCCTTTCCATCGAATCGGTTAAATTGATAAGAGCTATGGTAGGTGAAATGTTCAATATTGAACGCATACCAAATACATCATCTCATCATATACTCATATTCATCACATCAACTCGTATTTGATGTGATGTATACGGATATGGCTCATCTATAAATATTATTTTGACTTTTTAAATGATTGCTCACTTATTTTTATAGGGTTGAGGGTTTTTTTTTATTTAATTTTATACGATCTAGCTAACAGATTATAGTTTAGATTGGATTATAAGAAAGTATCATAAAGTGTAAGTTAACGTAGACAGGTTCAGGGTTCAACGCGAACTGCAAACGTGTCAAGAGTTTAACTGCTGACTGCGCATAGCAAATTGATTCGCGTGCTGCACGAATCTACTGCAAGGTTTACATGAGGTCATCGACATCAAATGCAATCATCGTTTCAGACATTACATTTATTTTTAACCGACCCTTGCCTATTTGAAATTCAAATCCACTAAGTAACCGTCACTATAAATTATAACTTTATCTCCAAACATAAATTATACAAGAATTGTTATGAGAACAAAAAACCCCGACTGTTAAAAGTGAAATATGCAGCCTGTAACGTAGCAATTTTGACCCCTAAAGTATTTGTTTAATTACATGCCAGTTAGTGACATCTATTGAACCACGGTGATTTAGTTACGGTAGATCAATAACATCTAAATTATCAAATATTTTTATTAAAATATTTTTTATTGCAATTTACTATATAATTTAAAAATATATTTAATAAATAAATAATATATTTAATTATATTTTGCTAAAACAAATTAGTAATATTAAAGTTTGTAGTAGACAATTGCCATCGTCTATTGTTTTAACTGTGTCCGAGTGTTGGTGGTGTCGGTGGTCGTGTTTCGAGTCTTTTCCATTTTAGAGGCCGACCAGTAAAGTCGAAGGTCATGGAAGACCGTTGAGCCTGTGTACGGGTCAAGGCCATGTGGTGACCTAGTGAAGCCGATCGTCGTTCTTGAGGGATAATGTGACCCCAAATATAAAGGGAATGTAATTTCCCTGACGACCGGCAGCAGTTTATCCTCGCCGAAGACTTCAATGCCACGTGAGTGTCAATTTCGTTGGTCCTAGTGAGAACGGTATTTGTTACGAGTGTCGTTGTGACTTGCGGATGATGGCTTTCTTAGCAACCATCAAAGACACCTGCTTGCAAGGCGGATATATAATTTTTATAACATTTTTTTAACGTTTGTAGGGCAACACAGTAACAAGTGTTTAAGTGTTATTAATAAATATATTTTTGTAATGGTCTCATACCCATATTATTATAATAATAAATACGTCATTCTGCAAACTGAGACTATTCTGATGACATACCTATCATATGTTACAATCCGTCAAGCTGTTTCAGATTTAGCGCATGTCAACGTAATGGACATGTATAAATACATACATACATCCCCTCCTTCTGACACAGTCGTGTAAGAACAAACAATTTTACCTACTCACTCACAATAACTCTACAAAGCCACACTTTTACAACTCGTTTATATCTGTCACCCATGAAAGAAAACAACATGATTGCCATTATTAAGACGTTATATTCCTATTCAACGATGTTTTCCTACGTTCTCTACATTTCGTGCGCGGATCAGACGACAAGCGACGTTGATGAGTTCGCCCTAATTCCCCACGTCAACTCTTCACGGGCGAAGACAGCGCCGCTTCATTAGGAATGCAACTACATTTTGTAATAAACGAAGTCCAAAACAGATTTACATCTAAATAACAAAAAATATCAGTAAGAACTGAAAGACCGAATAGAAACAGCAGATCCAAAAACATTTTCTTCAAAATGTTGAATAATATACATTTAGAAAACAAACTTAAAACAAATTACATACACGATGAGACGAAAGACTTCTCATTTAAAAAATGTCACACGAATGTTGAGAAAACACCTATATTAATTCTACGAAATAATGTTTTCGACATTTTCCTGGAATCTGTTTACAAAAATTTCAATGTAGACAGAAGTGTACATTTTTGACACGGTAAAACAAATAGCTAGAAATTATACGAATTCCAATGCAACAAGACGGAACAACATAATTGTCGCAATTAACATACAATTTTAATTAACGTGCTTAGGAATTAATGATATTTTAAATGCTAAATAACTCCGTAATGACTTCACTGCCATTAAGAAATTGAAGATGTTGAAGTTCAATAATCTATGGTGATGGTATGCAATCCTGTAAAATTTACTTTATGAACAAATCTCTTCTTTAAGATGTCTATTAATTTGTTACGGATGAAGAACCTGACCGTGGCCGATGTATTGTAATACAATTTTTAATGACACCAGTCAGTCTTCCTTAATAGAGATTTTTTAAATAGAACAATGTAATTGGAAATGCTTAATAATCTTCGTAGATGACAACGGACGGACAGAACAACAGATTAAGCTTGTACGAAACTAAGATTCTCTCTGACCATCAGCTGCAATGGCGCCGCACATTTCATGGTTGGGGCGCACAATGCGTTCATTGGAAGCTCTCCAACTCGCGATCCACCGCTATACATAGCGCAGGATCGCACGCACCAACAAATAAAAGCAAGAGTGGACGCCGGCGTCGCCGCGGCGTCATGCCCGCGGTCGACGACCGAGACGACGCCGTGAGCTGCCACGAGCTATTACTGCTATTAGGGGCCTGTCTTTTACTAGGAATCTAGTACGTCTACACTGCATTACGAGCGTCGATTAAAGAGTACACCCTCTTATGGTGAACACAAAAAAGCTTCGTACTAGGTAAGAGGTGTAACTGTTGAAAAATGCAGTAGATTAATTGCTTCGCTGAAAGCGCATTCGCGGATTTATCACTTAATCTTCTTCTACGACATCGATGAAAAGACGCCATCAGTGATGTTATTGTAGACAATTCAAAGTTATTACAGATACCTACCAAAACATCAATACCATTACTCCTTGGTAATTTGCTTTTGCGGTAATCGATATTATTATCGCCAGATCGAAACGCATTCCTTAGTACAGAGTAGAAGCATCCAAACAGATGTAATAAATCTTTGTCTGTTTAGCATTACTTCCACCACGCAGCATGGACGAACAATAGGTTTGAATATTAATTTATCTACCTACGGTATATCAAATAAAACTAGAGGTCTGATCATTAAACCTTGCATACGCCTACCGGAACAAAAGAACGATTCGATAAATATATTACCTATCCTATGCAATGGGGATAATAGGTGGTATAGTCAGTGTAGTTCGACCGGGAAGGTACCATCGCCACACCCATTTTTAGCGTGAAACAGTTTTTGTATTGCGGTGGAAGGGTGTGGTTGCCGGGTCACGTGAGTAACAACACATCTGTGAACGACTTCAAATTCCTGTTCTTTTAAAAGTAGATGCCTATGGGCGGCAGTAACCCCTTACCATTAGGTGGACTGCATGCTCGTTTGCTTCTTGCATCTGACGTATGGCTAAAAAAATAGCTTGATTTTGGTCCGCATTGTTAACAAGACTCAATCGTACAATATAAAAGCAAACGAAAGCGACTGTATTGCGGAGGTACTGAACGCTTTCCGCGAATTAATGCGACTGCATTTTACATTACATTAGTAAGCGAATTGCAAGCGATAAGGAATGGCTTCCTCATGAAAATGTGCTTAATGGGTCGTGTCTGGTGTAATGTTACAGCGTGATAGATAACAACATAACAACAGTCAATTTTGAAATATAACCGACGCAAACATTGTAATTAATCAATTTAGAGTGAAATTCGTGGTAGCGAATTTTCGTAATACAAAATATCACGTAAATGTAGACCAAATCACCTCAAATTCGCAATCCGGTAGTTTTTTTCCCGGTATGTTTATTTTTGTGTGACTCCAAGAAGTCGTAAATATTTAATCACATTTCCAATATAACATATTGGGCAGAACTAAGACTTGTTAAAATTGCCTATAATTTATAAAAAAGCATATCTGCTTTAGGAGACAATAAATGTTCAATGCTACAAAGTTGACGACCCTGAAATCATTGCTGAATACAACGGATACAGCTCTAAGGTTACGACAGACTGATACAATATAAACATCAGCGAGATGACGACGCATAAACAAATAATACTGAACATAAAATATACAAGAATAATTAAATTGAAATAGCATTAAAACCAAATTCAAAACACAATACGCAATTGACCAAGAAACAAATTTCTCTGACGATGATGCAACGAATGCACGTAGTCAGCAATAACCGACAGAACAGTGAATCATACGTTGTCGTAATAAAGTTCATAGACACAGATGACCCTGCAATACGTGACTCCACGATCCAAAGCGAAAATGAATCCGCTTGATCTTATCCGAACGCAATTATGTTTTATTAATGGCGCGATGCAGAAAACGTGCGGTGAAAAAACGCGGAACAAAACCGGCCGCCGTAATCGGTAACAGCTACTAAATCGAAAGATTGATCGAGATCGCATCTATTAAAGTGATTCATGGCGTCTTTAAACACATAAAAACTGTATTTAGATATCGCCTCAATGTATTCGATTAATTGAAATATATATGAATAAAGCACCTCATCTATATTATTATATTTTGATTCGCCAAGCTAATTTGCAAATTTGAAAATTAATAAAATAGCGCATAAACTCACATGTTGCAATTACAACTAATATACACAGCACGTTTGATTTTTAAAACTATGTACATAATACAAAATAACTAGACATTATTTTAGTTAATAAATGTCCTTAGCAACTCTGGTACATTATCAAGTTGTATGATCCAAGTCCTGGCACCGGAAGGACGATCCGTTACACAACAAGCGACACGGAAGGCGAAGGGCGCATCGCTACAGCGCACAGGACATGCAAATCGTTAACTGCATAGAGGTCGGTCCGCAGACTATAATGCTATTCAACTTCAGTTAAATACTTCAAAATGGATCGGGAAAAAGATGTCGGGTATTACAAATTAGGGAATATTGCAATATCACTGTTTGATTTGATTTTTTTTAACTTTGTCAAAAGCAATAATAAGTTGCCATGATCAAAGGAAGTAAGATAAGAGCCATTTTCCGCCCATCACTAGAAAAGTTTTGATTCCGACTATTATTGTATGTCTTTATATACTTAAAGATGCGTTTTTCTTTTTTCATATTGAATTTACGCCATTAATAATACAGTAAATTTCAAAAATTACAGAGCCAGAATTTATTGCCAAAAACAGACAATTTAGCGGAACTTTCCGGAACATATTTTTTTGAGGATTCATAAAAAAGTTTCTATTACTTTTCATAAACAAAATTACTATTGCCTTAAAAATGTTTTATTGTGCTTGAAAGTAATGAAAAAAGTGATTTTGAAAACAACATAAGCAATGCTCGCTTCGGTGGTTCACACGAGGCCCGGAACTCGAATATTATGAGAACACATTACTCGTCGTTCGCACTGTCGAATTTGTTGGTTTTACGACGTGTTTATGGTCATATGTGTGATCTTCTCTCATAGAAATAGAAAAAATATCGTGCAGTACGAATGTGAGATATAGAAAATGTGTATTAGTAGGGCGACAAATTCGTCACTGATTAAAACATAAGATAACAAGCAAGTTATTTGTAAAGTTTGGGATGTTTATGATGCAGTTTCATAACTATTTTGTACAAACAAATAATACAAAACTAACTTCAAAGGTACAAATACCCAATGCCAATTTACTAACAAACGAACTCACTTTACTTGAAGCTTTGAAAAGATGCAAACCTAGAGATATCATTACAAACGGTAGGATACAAAATTTGCTTAAAGCATGGGAAAATCCAATCAGATAAGACAACTCTGTAAATCCGGTAAGGATTGTTTAATTTCGATTCACGTTATCTCAGACCTCATCAAGAAACATTACAGTCTGGCTAGTGTATACCCTGACAAAACGATTGCATTAATGCATCCCACGCACCCTATGATATTACGTACCGCTATAATCAAATTTGATTAATATACTCTCAACATCCTTACTGCCATAAATGCCAAGTAAGTTTGGTTTACCTTCATTATTCTACTTTATCTATACTAATATTATAAAGCTGAAGAGTTTGTTTGTTTGTTTGTTTGAACGCGCTAATCTCAGGAACTACTGGTCCGATTTGAAAAAATCTTTCGGAGTTAGATAGCCCATTTATCGAGGAAGGCTATAGGCTATATATCA
>MOOZ01001904.1:25255-38075 GCA_002930495.1 Cecropterus lyciades | reverse complement strand
TATATTATGTATGTTTGTGTGTACTAATAATTTATGTGGTGAACTAGTGAGCCCACAATGTCATTTATTTTATTTTATTTTATTTGTACAGGTGTCATTTATTTTATTACTTGAACTATCTATTGCATCAATATCGAGATGACAGCTCATATACCAGAAATGTTAAATAGTACTGGGCTACATGACATCACGACACCGTAAGAAGGCATCATGTACAAAAATAAGTATACAGATGAAGGTGACTGGTGGTATGGTATATGAGGATTTTTTTATATTACTACATAACTCTACGTACGTATGTTCTTTCTGTTTTGACAGAAATATATTTAGTTATTTCTTTCTTAGTTGTAGAGATATTTGACACTCAACACATCGGGAGTGTTTGATCGCTAGTACCATTATAAAAATTAAATTTGCTCACTAACATATGTGGATACTTAATACATATTTTGTATGATAAATAATACTTTGTAATCATTTTTATATAAAAATTTAATATATTTTTGTATAAAAATTAAAAGTTTGAACTTCTTGAAATATTGGAAAAAAAATAATTTAAAAAATAACATGTTTCTATATATTAATTAATTGAATCTGATCAAAAGTTAAGTAAAAATAATACTATATTAAAGCATATACGTATATATTTAATAGTTAAATAAGATGTAAAATTATTAAAAAACAATGATAAACTCATTGTCAATAACATTAATGTTAGTGAAATATTCTATAGTTCCTATTGGATTTATTTTCATTCTATTTGATTAATATTACATTAACTTTATAATTTTAAATTACATTAACTTTATTAAATAACATTAACAAATAATGTTTTCTTTATTGTCAAGGTAAACATTGATGTTATCTTATTTAGAAGATTAAACATTTGACAAATTAATTGTGAGTCTTGTATTGCCATTATCAACTCTGAACATCTACATTGTAAGTATAATTGTCTGAAGGATGAAGCGTGAAATAAAATGTATAAATCAGACGAACTTGTGATGTCTGATGTTAATTTTATGAGCGCTTCATCCTTCAAACAATTACCCACCTCAAATCTCGTTGACACTCCTGGACTTCCATACTCATATAATGGCAATACTTGACCATTGCTCTTAAGAAAGTGACATTTACGGATCCACGATGGATGGGATAGACTGCTGCCACAGACTATCACTGCATGCATTTTTGTTTTTTTTGGTGGATCTAAAACGTGGCACCGGGTGCCTGAGGCACGAGCACTACATTGTAAGTATAATTGTCTGAAGGATGAAGCACTCATGAAATTAACATCAGACATCACTTAAGGTAAGTTCGTCTAATTTAAAAATATTACTAAACCTGCGCTGTCTCTATCTCTTGTACCGTAATACATATAAAATAAGTTAAAAGTATTGTGGTACGGATTCCTCCGGATAAGGTGACTCACATTTGACCAGTTTTGTTTTGTTCGTTTGTCAGCTCCACCGAAAAATGCACTTACACAAAATGCACAACATACAAAATTTATACCCACCCAAAGAGTAAGCAAGTTAAGATTGCCATAGATTCTTACCATAACAAGTAAACCTGACCATCTTTTATTAACTGAAACACGTAACTGCTTATTTTACATTAACTTTATCCATACACATTGGCATATCCTTCACGCAGCCTCCATATAACTTTACAATGATTATTTTAATCCAGAACAATCACACTTAAATTTCTGAAAAAGCACAAAGCTTTTAAATTATGAGTGTAAACTTTAAACCTCATTTTCAGTACCGAGAGCCCTTGAGTGAAGCGCTCTCGTTTGGAGGGGATCCAAAAAGTTTAAAATTATTGCCGGAAATGTTTCTCTGAAAGAAAGATTAATGGTTATCAAATTACAGAGAGAAATATGACTGTCTGAGCGGGTTACTTCTGCTTAATGGATTGACCATTTTAATATCTAGTTGCGCGTTCCTTGGAAATGTTATGCACTTATTATGTCCTCACATAACGTGCGGAAAGACCAGTTCTTAATCCGAGGGACACATCCGAGGGACATACACAGGGAATATTAACTTGATACGTCATTTGCTTGAAAATATATGTATCTAAATTCACATATTATAAGGCCATAAAATTTATTGCAAATTTTAGCAAAGCTTGCTGACCTTTAACCAAAATTTGAAATGAGGCTTGAATGCAAAAATCTTACCGGCGATCAATCACAGGTGTTGTTATCGATGAGAATTAAATGAAAAGCCCTTGATAAATGCGGTACAATTTCGTATGCGTTATTCAGGTCTGTAATTTCGGATTCAACTTCCAAAGCCGAAATTAATCTATTATTCACGCATGCTAAAAAACACAAATGTTCTCTCTAAACCCCACAAAACATCTTTATGGGTCAATATGACCGCATATCTCAGTGACCCTGTTAATCGAAAATTAATTTCAATTGATAATTATTTCTCGACAAGAAGTCAGATTTCTCACCATTAGGCTTTCACCGCTCGAAATATTATACTTGTAGCCAATAAATTAAACTTGAAGCACCCCTCGTAAGTTGTCATCATGGAGTACATTATTAATTAGTCGGTTTTCGTGGGTTTGCGACAAACTATACCGCTCAGTGCGGTTAATTTAAATCAAGAATAATTGTGGACTTTCTGAAGAGGTTTATGTTGTAATTTATAGGGATAATTGCGGGATAGTAATTATGTCAGTGAAGGGTTAGCATTAGAATCAATTGAACTTTTTGTTGTTAAAGTTGCGGTTACACCACAAATGTTCGCTGAAACTTGGGCTAGGACATTTCCAACCATTCTTGATAGGATTTGGGCTAATCTGAGTAGCTACAAATACGTTTCTAACCCTGAAAACTAAGTTGAAATGCTTTATGCCTGTACCCCATTACAACGTTCAAACTAGATTCGGAAATAGCTGTTTTCTATGTAGAAGATAAAAATAGGTATGGTGGTGACATCACCGCAAGGAAATCGATATTTCTTTTTATATTCGATGGGAAATAACAAATTAGCATGCTTTCCACTTGATGGTAAGTGGTCAATGCTGTCCATATCTGTAACCAATCTCGTAAATATCAGGGGTTTTTATATAAAGTTGAGCACTATTGTATTGAGCCTCCTGAGAAATAAGACGATTGAATTACACGTAAGTCAACCGACATCCACACCGTACCACCGAATCACAAAACTGCTTCATACTAACTGGTGTAGCAATAGTACTTCCCTTCGACTCATCAGATCTACCTATTTTTTTTCAATACCTGAGGCACTGTAGCCGCAATCCTGCTCCTGGCATCCCTGAGCTGGTCTCTCGGCTCATCTCGCAACACGGGCGAAGGCCTGATGACGAAGGCGTCGACACGTGTGGAGGCCCGCGGGCCGGGGGCCGCGCCCGCGTCGCCGATCGCATCGCGAACCGCCCCGCGGATGTTCAGGATTGTGTCACCGGTCTTGACACGACGGGATGGCTAGAGACAGTTGGGTACACATAAATGAACGGTCACAGATATACCAAAATTTATTTATTATGTAATGGCTTTTGGTAAATATAGGAAGGGGTTTAGGAAGAAAAAAGAGGAAAAAATCTAGAAGTAGAATATATGGAATCTTTAAACAAGACGAGTCTTTACTTTTGTCGACAACTTTATAGTCAATTCGTTACGGACCTGTTTTTAGACAAACCAACCTTTCTTTTTTCGCCAACTGTTAGACGCACCAGTTAATACAAATAGTTGTATTAGTCGGAGCATCCAACAGTTAGAGATGATCTCCGATTTTCTAACTTTATTATCTAATAACAGTACAATAATGTGGGATGCGTATTTCGTATCATTCTTAGGCTAGTGTTGCGTAGTAGTGCGTCAAAATACATTTGCCATACGATCATAAATATATTAGGTGTAACTAATTTTATTATGACTACTTCCTTTGTATAAATAAAACAGTCACCTTTGGATTCTTATCCCATTCCTGTCCACTGCTGCGCTTTTTCCTTTCCACTTCATCTTCGTTTTCAATTACAGGTAAAGTCAGTCCTGGATCTTTTGTATCATCAACAGTTGACTCTGTTACGAAAGTTTCGATCTCTTGTTCAGAAGAAAGTACAGCATCACCTACTGTCTCTACTCTAGCTTCATCATCCATCAAAATATCTACGTTAGAACCCGAAGCGAATATAAATCCATTGTCCGAATTAATACTCGACGGATCTTGATCAATGTTACTTTCCAAAACTTCTGTATCTAATATAGAATCCACTCCAGCGTCATTACTTTCTACATAAATAGGTTCCTCTGGCGTTTCTAAAACGTCACTACTTTCAGCCTCTAAGTTTCCCTTCTCATTTGTACCTGTCGTGTCTAAGTTGCTTTCAGCGTAATAAACGTTTTCTCCTGCGACAAATTCTTCAGGTGTAACCAGAAGATTGTTGTCTTCTATACTAGTTTCAGGGTTATCGTACAAATTTAGATCTACATTTCTAGTATCGTCTTTGTTTAATTCTTTAGGTGTTTCGTCTAAAAGGTTTTTAGGATTAGCGTCATCGTCATAGGGTGAGTCTACAGTGTCTTGTAGAGGGGGGTAGAGCGGTGCATCACGAAGCAGCTCGGCGGCATCAAGAGGAGCGGGAGACCGCTCAGAGCTACTCCGCTCAGAGTAGATGGAAAGGAAGCCTGTAAAAGAAAAATACAATTATTACGTGTACTTAAAGCAATTTTGTAGATGTATAGTACATATAACAAGAAAATTAATGAGGAATTTCAAAGAAAATAGGGAAATTAGTACCTGTAAATTTTGCTTATTAGAACATTAACCCTAATTAAATGAAACAAATAATTAATTTAATTTTAAATAACAACAAAATAACATACTAATTAAACTTGCTTTATTTGATAAATATTTTCTACCCTTATATTATCATGGTTTAGGCAAAGCCTAGGCAAGTATCAAAATTAGATTGCTACGTGGCCGGCCATTGAAATAGGTTACGCCTCGCAGTTAACCACAAGAGCAAAACGAGATACTGATTCACTGTGTTCATTCAGATATTGAAAACTTGCTTACGTATTTTAAAAGTGGCAGGAGCCATAATTTATGTAAGAAAAGAATTTAGTGAAATAAACATTTCTATACAATTTTCTCAGAGTAATATATGCACAAATATTAAAAGAATCGATTCCATTCATTAAGATGCCTTTGATCTATGAGAGGAGCCTAATGGTAATAATTACTTTGTAGCGACTCCAGTAAAAACTCCGCTTGAAGTGTTTCGAGTTTCTGGAACATCAAGAAAGAAAATGAGTTAATCAAGGCCGGCCTTTTGTTCATTAATAACTTTAAGCTCCTGAATCTATCGAGTTTGTTTCAAAGAAGCATCGCTCTGCAAATGAACGGGTACTTCGGTATGATTAAGTTCTAAGAGCTCTGTTAGTGCTTTAATGATATTTTGAAAATTTCGCTGGAGCAATATATTACTGTTTCTCCTTTGAAATACATTCATGTATAAATTCAAATATAACAGTACCTGCTACATAATTACTAATAGGTTTGTGAACGAATGCTCTGAATTTTGTATAGAATTAAATTTCAAAGCATTGAAAGATAGGGAAAACTAAGAAATGGTACAGAACAGGGAAAGTAATGAAAAATATTATTTAAAACGAAATTATTCATACAAATTTCTGCGTAAAAATTGCAAAACCACATACAAAAGTATACGCAGGCAAAGAAAACAGAAACTCGTATATACGTCGACGAAGACGTGTGAGATGATTTCTAAACAAACTCTGAACCCAACTTGGCAACTTGATTTCAAATTAAGGAGGAACGATCAAAGGGAAAAGTTATTATAAAACAGATTCAATTTTACGTTTCACAACAAGCTGTAAATAGAGAGGGGGGTAAGGGTCCCAATGGTACGTCTTGTTACGAAGACAAAATTAAGATCCTTCAGTTTGTTACCTGACAGAAAATTGTGAAGTATTCATCCAACATAATCAAATTATTTGGATTGATGAACGTTTCTGAAACCTTGAATTCGCTTCTAATGGGTAGCAATTTGCAGGGAAAGATTAAGACGTTTATTCAAGATTATTCTACGATGAAGTTTAAACGGGTTAAAACGACTTGCTCGGAAAAGACTGAAGCAAAATATTAATGAATGAGTAAGTATAAAAGATTGCTTTTTTGTTAAAGATGGTATATTATTACAATTGTACATTTATATTTCAACAACCACTTCTATCCACAAAATTATATTAAACAAGAACAAAAAAGTAATTACTACGAAAATATTGTAAAAATAATTATATATACTGTAGCTTAAAAGACTTGTTAAACGAAACTCTAGTATAATTTTAATAATTTCCTTTGAATTTGAACACCAATATTTAAATTACAACTCGTCAAATTACAAGAGAATTGTTCGAACATAATAGTAGGTAAAATCCGCAGACCATCGCAAGCTACAAACACACAGATAAGGGAAAGCAAATTCAGAAAGGTTTAGAAGGTATATTACCCTTTATCACAATGGCAAGGTAGGCACTGCATTGTGACAGCAAAGATAAGGCAAGGCAGTTTTCGCACGAGCGACTGAGTCGTTAGTTAAACGACTTTTTTGATCACTGTAATTGGTGCAGATTAAACTCATTTTTCGAATAGTTTTCTATATTAGGGCATTGCAATGGTGAATGGATGTTTCATTTTGAAACGCATAATGCGTTTCAAAACTATGTATATATCTATGTATTATTTTGTATCTATGTATTATTTTGTATACGTTGTAATCGAAGGAAGTAGTCAATTTCCTCATTTATTTTTCTATTCAAGACTTATTGCTAAGATTAATATTTTTAACATTGACAAACTTTTCAAACTAATTTATCCTCCTAAAATATTAACTTCAGCGATTTCACAACATGTTTAACCTTTTAATTGTACTTAACGTAATTTCTTAATGTATACGTAAAGTATGACTTACGAATATACAACGAGATCCCCATAACTTCTGAACGTCGTTGCTTAACTTTGATAGCATTTAGAAAGTTTCTATCTAATGTGATTTTCATCAAAGTCACATGCAAACCTAGCCTAAGTTTCACCTAACAAGGTAACACGGTGTAACGCGCAAACAAGTCGGCCCCAGTGGCGACAATAGAGATGCCACTGTCCTATTATTTTGATCGCTACAGGCGAGTTTGGTTAGGGTTGAATATTAGAAGTTTCAAGGTAACGCTTCGTATGTACAAGATGTAGGAAATAAAGATAAGAAAACATTTTAATATGTTACAGGTACTATACCTATATATTGAGCTTAGCCACAGATGCCTTGCTACCCCAAAGTACTAAGTTGGAACGCCTCAGATAAGTATGTCTCTTGCCGCACCCTTCAGACCAGAATACAACAGCACAAAATACTGCATTTATAGGGCAGAATAAGGTCTGACGGTGGTGCTTCCTGAGTCGAAGTACAAAAAGTTCTACATCCTTCCCACTTTGCTTTTTAACCGACTCCATAAAGTACCTATTTTGTGTCTTTCACTACTTGTAAACCTTATTTTCCCCGCAAGTACACTAATACTCATGTCATTTTCTCAACTTAGACGGAATGGAACTATTTCGCTAAACCCCTAAGTAATAGTATTAAACTCTGAGACGCGCTACAGATTTGCTCGGACCGTGTAAATGAGCTAAGCGCTGCGCCAGACTAAGTATATTGCGGAAAATAATTTGTATTTGTAGTTATTTAATAGCCGTGTAATTTTAAGAATACTTTGTGGTTCGAGGAAGAACCACCGCTACACATATTTCTGCCTAATAACAGCCATGTTATGCGCTGCTGTGTTCTGGTCTGAAGGGTATGGTAAGGAAGACATACTTATCCGAGGCATTCCAACTTAGTCCTCAGGAGTGATAACGCCTCATTGGCCATCCTCAGGTAAGACTCTAAATGGGTTTCTTATTTAAGTCGGTGTGGGATATATTTTTGGACTTGATTACACTTGTCCATGAGCGGCAGTGACCGCTTACCATCAGATTGACCGTATACTTATGTGCTACCTCTATATTATAAAAAAAGTGTCATAGACCATAAAATGTATCCTAAATAGCTGTGACTTTTCTATCTATACAGATAAGTATGAACATTCCGTGCATGTGTATATCGCATATACTTGCAAACAGAAAAATTGGTTGTCTTAAAGTCGGCTAGTGGACGTTAATTTTCCGCGATAACGTCATAAGAAAATATTAATGAAAAATTGCATACAATGAACTGAATTGAATTACTATCACTGAATTATCATTTTTTCGTACAAAATCAATACAAAGAAGGTATTAATTGAAAATTAAATGGGGGATGGATCGGTGAACACACACAAAAAAGAAACACAACAGTCGATCATAGAATCTCGCCCTTTAAAAAAAAATGTTAATAAGCAAATTTAATTTGGACCAAATGACAATTGTAATGAACCTCAAATGTGATGACACTTACCCGAGGTTGTTACCGTGAGGTTTTTAGGTTTTTACCACCTTTCAAAATCGATCCAATTATAATTTATCATACTAATTATAATTATCTGTCTTCAAAGTTATTTTTTCTGGTCGAAATAATTATTGAAGCGTGTTCCAGAGGCTGCTGTCGAACGAAGGCTTTATGAAAATTCTTTGATTAAAAATTCTTGTCATTAAACCTCCACAAAGCTTCCGTAATTATAGAATATTTTAACGCATTAACGAAGTAGAATGAACAGGTAGGTCAGTGTATTTTATTCTTCACTACCTTTGCGTCACTCTTTCCCTCTGAAATACTTATACATCAGTTTAGTGATGGAGCCGAAGGTAATGCTGCTTATGTAAGTCCGCCCGACTTACATAACCAGCTTTTTTAAAAAACATAAAAACAATTTACATGTAATCTACTCCAGATTACATGTAAATTGTTTTTATGTTTTTTAAACAATCATTATATATTAGAAAAAAACTACATCAATATATACTTATGTTTAAATGTTAATTTAAAATAATACACTATATTAAGGAATAATGTATAACTCAATGTGGCAGCGGACTTTGTAAAATTGTAATACTCGTATATTCATATGATTCTCATGCAAATGATAGTTTATCTTTTGTGAGAAAGTTTTTTTAAACCTTAAACTTTAGTGGCGGAACCCATATGAAAGGGCTGACGCCAAAAATTTCAAAAGTTTGTACGTACGAAACATAACCTCAAAGGGATTGAAAATTTTTCAAGCATAAACGAAGCTAAATTTTTTTTTCGTCTACATTCGACCTATTTCCTTCTAAATAGGACTTATTACCCGACTGCGTCTGAACGAGGGTAATGTTTTCGAGAGTATGTATGTACATATATGTTTGACACGCGCTACATACAATCGGCTTAACGGATTGTGATATATCATTAGAATCGACTCAGTTTGAAATTTTTTAACGTACGTAACTGTAGGTGGTAGATCCAGTGTAGTTCGACCGTGAAAGTACCACCGCCACACCTATTTCTAGCGTGAAGCAGTTCTTGCGTTTCGCGCCAGTGTGGTTGTCTGATCACTTGCATATGAGGCGACCATCTCAGTCCTCGGGAGTAGCAACGTATCTGTGATCGAATTTAGATAGAACACCTATTCTATATAAAATTGATTACAGATCACCATGGGCGGTAGTAACCACTTACAATCAGGTAGATTGAATGCTCGTTGCGTGTTCGTTTGCTATTTTAATCTGATAAAAAACAGTTTATTCTACTTTCAAGTCAACCTTCCCAAATAAATATCCTAGATTCGCCTGTAACTTTTTGTATTTTAATCAATTACAACCACTTTAATGAACCTCCCACAACCACAAATACACTGCAAACACCACCGCAGTTGGGCGACGCCCACGATCCATATTACCAAGTCGGAATACCGACATAAAAAATCGTTACATCATGAGTACATATAAAACAATTCACCAATAAATTCAATATAAAACCACTTGTGATAATTATTTCGAAGTATCAGGAAATAGATAATAATACAGTACAAAATAAAATAAAATATACAGTACATTGTTACTTACATATCGATGTTTTGCATAAATAACCGCGTAATTCAAAATTATGTATTCAATTTAAGTTAAAGATTCATTTTAACGAATTAATTCAACAGATAAAAACAATTAACGATCTTCGTAATAGAGCGGTCACCATAACGGTCTGACACGCAGTGGGTCTTGGGTTCGATCCCTGGCCAGACAGACATCTGAATCTGAGTTTAGATTTCTGTTCTGGGTCCTGTATTCGACTTTGTGTGTCCATGGGACCAACGACATAGGAGAAAATCCAACTATGGGGCAATGAGTGAAGAAAGTTTTCATGTTTAAATTAAATTAAATTTTACCTGCCTCTATTAATTTTGTATAGTACATATTATGTACATACATATCGGTCAAAATCACAAACCACCTTTACTATACCACAGTTGGATAAAAATATAATTTTAAAGCAGTAGATTCAAAAGACTAAACTCTTTAATCTTCATTACTCGTAGAAAATCGTGAGATCTCAGTTAAGAGTGACGTACACTTAATGTTTGCTTGTTGCTTGTTTAAAAAGGTTCCAGCATCATCACTCCAGAAAAGCACTTCTTTTCGTAAAGAACTTGCAAAGAAGCCTATAGGTGTATGTTAATGAAATGAAATGTCTTTATTTGTATAAGCCTACGGAGGCACTTTCAAATTGTCATTTACAATATTTTTTGTTACACTACCACCGGATCGGAACACGACCTTTACTGAGAAGATACGGCAAGTAACTCAGTGGGTTTTTTTCTTTTTCCTTGTATTACTTTGTATTTTTTAACCATCTTGTTTATTACATGGGCAATAAAAGCTAGCTCCAGGATGTTGCCTAAATATGATGTTTGTTTGGCAAGATACGGTAAACCACTTACAATAAATTGCCACAGATGACCTGTTATCTGGTGTTTCCACTAGCTTTTTCCTGCAAGTCCAGCCGCTTGAATCATATTTACTTCGGTAAAAAGTATCCTATGTAGTCCAGGTCATAAACTATCAGTGTTCAAATTTAATACAAATCCATTTTTGTAAGAACTTTGTAGCAAACAAGCATGCAGTCCATTCGACGGTCACTGCTGCCCATGGAAATTTGTAAGCAACTTCATATAGAACCCCTATTTGAAGTAAATTATAAATGCGTTGCTACTCTTGAGGACTAAAACGGTCGCCTCATGTCGAAGTGGTCCAGAAACCACACTTATTACGGAAAAGCAAGAACTGTTACAAGCTAGAAAAAAGGGAAAGGTGCACACAATAGGTTGCGCACCAAAAACGTAATGACGTCATTCGATCACTAGATTTTACTCCTCATATTTTTTTCAAACCGGGCGCCTTATATGAAAATCGATTCTTAAGGAATAAATTTAAATACGTGTGACGATGATACTTCCGCAGTAGAACCATACTCGTTTTGTCACTTTAAAAACTGTTCTATTTAATAATAAGTCGTTTATTGCCAGAACATAGTACAAGCGTATGTGGTACACAAACATTACATTTAGCATCTTATGTTCTGCCTCTTTAGGCGTGCAAATAAAAATAAAAAAATCTATTAATTGAAATTTATAATTATTAACCGATTGCCATTCATTCAATGTGAAATAATAATAATGTAATACGCAAATCCATTAAGTATATAATCCAATAATACACTTAAATATACTTGAATGAGTAACAAACATCTCACAATCGTTAGTAAAATAATAATAAGATACTACATAATAGTAAGAATCCAGCCATTCATCCGCCAGCCCTAGATAGTCTACAGCTGGACATAGGCCTCTTCTAATCTGCGCGACTCTGACCGGTCCCGAGCCATTTGAATTCAGCGGTTACTTACCGTCTTCTTCAGGTCAGTCCTTCTGGTCGGGGGCGGCCTATGCTGTTTTTGCCCAGACGTGGTCTGCATTCGATAACTCTTCTTCTCCAACGGTTGTTTGTACTACAACGATATGGCCTGTTCATTTCCAATACATTTTACTAATTCTGAGAGCTATGTTGGTAACTTTCATTCTCCGACGTACCTCCGTAGTAAAAATAATAATAGTAAGAAGAAATTAAAAACATGTAAAAATTTAAACACGTCCTTGCAACTTTTTAGTAATATGATTAAACCTATTCACACTAAAAAAAAAACTTTTAGCGCTTGTTTAAAACACCCCAGAGTTAATTGCTAGGGGTAGTTCCGAGAAATCACCGCTTCAAAGTGACGAGACCGCGGCGCCTTGTTGCCTATTCAGGCTGTGTCGCTAAGAGGAGACACGACATATTTTACAACACACGACGAATAAATCGTCAACAATGTCAGCTAAAAAACTTACATTAAGAGTATACGAAAGCTACTTAGTGCTTTATATGATTCTTGGTCTAATTTTTTATCAGATTGAAGTAGCAAATCGGCGTGCAGTCCACGTGATGTGAAGTGGTTACTACCGCTCATGGACATCTGAAAGCAACTTCATATACAGGGGTTTTATCTGAAGTCGATCACAGATGCATTGCTACTCCCGTAGATTGAGTTGGTCGCCTCATATACAGTGAGCCCGCATCCAAACCTTTCCAACGAAACGCAAGAACTGCTCCACGCTAAAAATAGGTGAGGCGGAGGTACCTCCCCGGTGGAACTACACTGGTTATACCACCCTGGTATCTATATCTATACTAATACTAATTACTAATATAATAATACTAATCTATACATATAAATAAAATTGAAGTGTCTGTTTGTAATATCAAAATAA
>MOOZ01001904.1:9679-24933 GCA_002930495.1 Cecropterus lyciades | reverse complement strand
TGAATGCTTGGGGTTATATAAGTAAGAAATTCAATGATTGAAATTTATTTATCATGCTCTGCCTTTGTAACTTTATAATGTCATTCATACGCTTGCGGGATTAATTTCTATGCATATAATGCCATTTTTAATTCACACTTACATTACAAACTAATTACAAACTTCAACAATACAATATGCTGGTATTGTGATGTAGCGTATGACTTTTTTAAACGCTTTCTACGCTCATAGCCCCACAGTAGGATTTTCTCCTGCGTCGTGGGTACCATGGACACAAAAACGAATACACAATATCCAATACACAATATACAAATATCTTTCATAAATGTTATCTTTCATGACATAACTTTGTATAATAAACTGATCGTACTTATAATTTATTAATAACAAACTTTTAATCTATGACTTATATTCCTAAGTAATTATCAAAAATTAAAATGTACTATCATGTCATATTTTGACGACCCGCGTGGTGTAGCGGTCACCATACCGGTCTGACATGCAGTGGGTCCCGGGTTCGATCCCCGGCCAGACATACATCTGAATGATGAGTTTAGATTTCTGTTCTGGATCTGGGTGTTTGTGTATTCATCTCTCATTTGAAAAAGAAACCACCCGATTTTGAAACATTCTTCATTGGTGCTCCGCTCCTGCTGGTCTTAGCGTGATAATATATAGCCTATAGCCTTTCTAGATAAATGAGCTATCTAACAGCGAAAGAATTTTTCAAATCGGACCAGTAGTTCCTGAGATTAGCGCGTTCAAACAAACAAACTCTCCAGCTTTATATATTAGTATAGATAAACTACCACATACACGCCGAATCCCCTCCATCTGTCAAATCCCGTGGTTTAAAACAAAATTTAAACAGTACCAATTTTCTTTTATGTACTCTTTCCTGTACAACAAGGTTAATACAAAAATTAAATATCTATCATTTAACCAGGTTTAAATAAAACGCTTAATTCCAACATATTTGGTAGACTTAAATTACGACGATACGGAGAGATGTATTCTTGACACCCCGATATAGCAAATGACTTTTGATCATACATACAAACAAACACACACACGCATACACGCACGCGTACACACACACGCACATGTACAGACACATACTTAGACACACGCACACACACAATTTAATGTATAAATTGAACTAAATGTATTGCATAAGTACTAATTTTTAAATGTTATTTTCTTGATAAGGACTGTTCTTTGTCTCGGTAGATGAGCGGGGTACCTGTTACACAGGTCTTGAACCAAGTACAGGGCCCTTGCGACTTGCGTATGTGAATGTGTTTGTATCAATAAAATATTTTATTTTATTTTTACTTTATTTTACATCCTTTCGATACATAAATAGGTACTTATCCTCATACGTACTACAAAAATACAACCCGTTTATGTATTTATTCACGCGTACAGATAGAAAGCCGGGAAGTTAGAACACGAGAGACTACGGTAAATACTTGTACTTTAGTTTGCTTATTTTACGTTTAAAAGGATTTTTTGCAAAGTAAAGACATATTTGGCTCAGTTCGAATTGCATTCGCTAACTTTAGCTGCTTTTTAGTTGATTAAAAAATATTTCGTTAAAGTTGGTGAATACGTAAACATTCTGAATCAAGGACATTTGTAACATGCTAGGCCCAAAGTTCATATAATACAGAAAATGATGAAAATTCTGAAATAATGACGAGTTTCAAGTTATTTATGGGCATCGTTTTAAGAAGCCTTTTAAGTGGGGGGTGGGCTTGATTCCACTCCACCCCTACAGAAACTATCAATTCACCAAATCATTCACATTATTAGACATTTTTTTAGACACGGGTGAAACCGCGGGGTACTGCTAGTGTGCTATATAATATTGAAACAATAAACCTTACCTTAAAAACAATTTATTGCCATCTGCTTCAGTTAATTGTTTTTAAACAGTTAAGTTCAATATCGACTACTTTAGGAATTCCAGGATCAAGCTACTTATGACTCATGAATACCTAAATCTTTTAAATGTCTAATTCTGTTTTAATTCCGCCAAAACATGTTTCTTATTTCAATTCCATAACTCTACATAAATTGATCGTGGTCGCATCGTAGTCGTTAGTTGTAATGTGCACCGCTTGATCACGGCCCGACCGCGTTAACTCCGCTTTATAAATAATTCCACGTTTCTCAAATTAAGGGGCTCTTTAAACCACCCTCAGGTACCCGTCTGAGGACAGGCGGGAAGCGGAAAGCGAGTGGTAAAATCCGATCACAAAAAATAATGAACTGAAAACATACGAACAAATAAAAAAAAGAATATGTGCTGCAGGCGGAAACAAACAAACAAAAAACGGCGCACTTTCATATGAGGCGACCATCTTAGTCCTCAGGAGTACCAACGTATCTGTGATCGACTTCAGATGGAACCCCTGTTCTGTATGAAGTTGCTTGCAGATGTCCATGGGCAATAGCCACTTACCTAGCATTAGGTGAACTATATGATCATTTACTACTTCAATCTTATAAAAAAATCCAAAAAACGCCACTAAAACCACTTTTGCCACGAGCTGCACTTAAAAGAGTCACCGCCATATTTGTTTGAATATATGGCAAATATCGCTAACATTCGCGAGGGGTAAGACAAGTGCATAAACGGGAACGGCAAAGTTTAATGGCGACATACATGAAACCATCAAGCAATTGTAACTTCTGAAGTTTAAGGGAATTTTAAGGATAATAAAGAAAATGAGCCGTCCTTTGTATTTCCTGAAGAAATGACCTCGCGAAATGTGCAGGAAATGTTAAGTCTTTTGAAGGGATCTTTTGAGAAAATTACAGTCTCGTTATATAGATGAAGTTCGTTCTATAAATTAACTTACTTCTTAAAGTCTTTGCCTCCACTGTAGAGGAACACCGTTTAGAATCTGCCTAAGTTCTTAGGTAGTAGAACCCTCATGCGAAACTCTATAGAGGTATTTTCTAGTTTGACACGGGAAGCACCACCGATATTTCTGCCTAATAACAACAATGTGATGCGCTATTGTATTCTAGTCTGAAGGGTAAGGGACACATACTTATCAAAGGCATTCCAACTTCGTTCTCAAGGGTGGTAACGCATCTTTGGCTAACGTCAGGTAAGACTCTTATATTACCTGGGGTCGATTACAGATGTCTATGGGCGATAGTAGCCACTTACCTTCAGGTGGACCGCATGCTCTGTTGCTATTTCCGTATTTAAAAAAAATGACTAAGTGCGAGTCGGAGCCGCGCACGAAGGGTTCCCTATGATTATATCAAAAAAATAAGAGCCCCTTCTTCATTTCATATTCATTTTATTTTGATTTATTGTTTTATTTTGAAACTATATATATAACTAAATATTCTGTGTTTAAAATCACGTTTGTTATATGGGGGACCCATAATATTTTTTTTCTGTTTTTATTATTTGTTGTTAAAGCGGCAACAGAAATACATCATCTGTGAAAATTTCAACTGTCCAGCTATCACAGTTCTTAAAATACAGCCTTGTGACAGACGGATAGTCAGACGGACAGTGGAGGTTTAGTAATAGGGTCTTATAAAAACTTACCTTTTGGGTACGGAACCTTAAAAGGAACCTAAAACTCTCTTCGTTTCCACATATGTATCACAACATTAGCATATACGATTACAATTAGAATATAAAAATATATTCGAAAGCCAAGTAATGATACAGCTGTGTTAATTTTGCAAAGCGTGTGCGAAACTAAAATTTTCACACGAATTTTAGCGAATATTCTAACGTAACTGCTTAAATATACTGGAGCATTCGGAATTAAGACGTCAGGAAAAAATACAGTTTGGAACCGAAATTCGCTTTAGAGAACTTATTTCTGGGAATTAACATTAAATTAATTATTACATCGATATGTTTCACTAATTTATTATCGCGACTTTGGAAAATGTAATTGTTGTACCTACTTGACATTTTATTTATTAAATTGATGAAACAAACGAGCATGCAATCCATCTGAAGATAGGCATATTAAATTCTTCTCTCATCTTAAGTCTCCTAAGGAGATGGTCGCCTAATTTGTATGTCAGCATCCACACCCTTCCACCGAAAAGTAACTGTTTTATGCTAGAAATAGACGCAGCGCTGGTACGTCCTCAAAGCCATGTTCGACCTATATACTCTTCCACTTCAAAACTTGAAAATATTTGCTAGTTGTCTAAAACCTTATACCCCTGAGAGAAGAAGAGTCTTAATAAAGCCCGTGCAAAACTATAATTCATTATTCATTATACGCCCTTCCTTGCGATAACAAAAATAAAAAGCTGATAAAATAGATACCCAACAATCCCCTAGAGACTAAAGCCTTAAAATAGAACAAAACTCACCATTAAAACTCGTATCACGTAGACGCCAACATCTTAAGGCTTTGTTCGAACCAAGACTAATCCGAGTGAGCGGGGCGGATGGAGCACATATCCGTATTATGTATAAAATGTATAAAGTTAAATTTATGGCTGACGAGTTGCGATTTTTTCAAATGAAGAATTATTATCGTTAACCGTTCTCAGCGTTCGGAAGAAACAATTTTAAACCACGGATAAAACTATTCATTTACCGTCCGATGTAATCCGGAATTATGTAGCTTTCTATTGGTGAAATAATTTTTAAAATCGGTTCAGTAGATCCAGAGATTACTTCCAACAAACATCCAAACTCACAAACTTAAAAACTTTACCTCTTTGTAATATTAGTATAGAAGTGTAGATAAAAATAAAAATAAATAAAAATATTAGTATTAATATAATACTGTCTATAATCATAGCCTCACACTAGTGCTTTTTGCATCGTGGATGTCATGGACACACAAAGACACATACATATAAACACACAGAATGAGAACAGAAATCTAATTCTACATTCAGATCTGAAAACATTCCGTGTCAAATTAGTATGGTGACCGCCCCGTCACGTGGGTCGTCATATTGTTATAAATTATTATAAATATTTAACGCATTTTTTTGTGTAATAGGTCCAATTTTATTTTTCTTTATTAAAGGTAGTAACTTTAATAAAACGCTTTCTACACTCATAGCCCACACTAGTATTTTCTCATGTGTTGTGGGTGCCATGTACGTGTGTCCATGTCACAAAGGAAAATACACAAACACCCTGAACAGAAATCTAAATTCATTATTCAGATGTCTGTCTGGCCGGGGATCGAACCCGGAACCCACTGCGTGTCAGACCGGTATGGTGACCGCTCCGCCACGCTGGTCGTCACTGGTTTTGGTTGGTTTATGTGTCTACATAGGGCTAATATTGCCTAAACAAAACACTTAGCAAATGGCATGTGTGTTATGCTTATATGAAGATACGCTGCTTTGACGATATCAATAAAATATTGTTTATGCATTCAAATATATTTAGAGACAGTAAATGATAAATAGACTGAAATAAATACA
The DNA here is from genome assembly GCA_002930495.1 of Cecropterus lyciades. Taxonomy (NCBI): domain Eukaryota; kingdom Metazoa; phylum Arthropoda; class Insecta; order Lepidoptera; family Hesperiidae; genus Cecropterus; species Cecropterus lyciades. The sequence goes on along the minus strand of MOOZ01001904.1, from coordinate 19,488 downwards.
AATAAGTTATGTTTTATACACGTGGAACTCAATTTCAATTGAACGTTGTCTCATACTTAAATAATAAACGCTTCATAAGAACTTTAACTTGGAAATCCCCAGGCATTTAGATAAATTCCAGTTTTTCCCGGATACACGCTTTTTCGTCTGAAAAGTGTGTTTAGAAGGTTTACGAGTAAATTTTTAAGTAAATATGTCATGATTTATTGCTTTTCATTTATTTACTCGAGCTAGCGCTTAAATAAAACGTTTTTCGTTTTCCATTTTTAAAATCCTTTTTACTTCGTCCAAACGCCCTTTAAACAAACTGCTTTTAGTAATTAATAAATTATGTATCGGCGTACTTTGTTCCACATTAATAGTATGTGTTACATCGGCGCATACTTTAATTGCTACCACGTTAATAAGGCTTTAAATTTTGTTTTAATTTATCATTAGCAGAAATTCTCTTAACTACAATACACATAAAAGATTATTATATTAGTAAGAAAATGTTGTTTAAAAATATTCAACAAGTTCTTTGCACGTAACATAATCAAATATGTGCTTTAGAGGGTAACCATATTATTATGTATCCCGAGAAAATTAGAATTTCTTTCCTGTGTAATTTATATTATGCTCAGAACATATTAAAAAAAAACTTTAGTGAAAGTAAGTAGGTAATTTTCAAACGTTTAACTAACGCCTTTATTCTGTAACAGTGAATGTTAATGATCACATACGCAATCTTATATGCAAGTAATAAATTATGTATAATCACTGAGTGGTAACAGTAAGATTAATCCATAAGCTGTGATTTAAAGAATATAGTAAGTCGGAAACGCAGTCATGCTGAACTGAGGATTCCAACTTTGTTATCAAGGATAGTAACGCATCTATGTTCGATGTAGCATTTCTGTTCTATTTATCATTTGTATAGGTGACACGAATAGTAATAATTTACCATCTAGGTGTCTTGTTTAATATGGTGTCTCCATTTTGAAAAAAATATTGTTATCGTAAACAGAGCAGCGCATTGTATATTTCTACTACATGTAAACCACACCGGCCCACTTCCCTACGAAGCGATCGTCTCAGTCCTTAAGAATCGCAATGCATCTGTGATTGACTTCCAATAAACTGATCTATATAACGGTGCTAATATTCATGAGCAGCAGTAAATACTTACCATCCAGTGAACTTTCTAGTCTCCTACATAAATCTTATATAAAAAAGAAAATACCAGTGGTATAGGAAAGGCAGAATATCCAAAATATAGATAGAAGCTTGGTGGCCATAAATCACACTCCATTAGTTCAAAAGATATCTCTCTTTTGATCCTAACTTGGAAAATATTTCACAGCAAAATTTCGTAAATGTTAAGTTTAAAAGCAAACTTTTCAGCAAATTTGCAAAAAAATGTGATGTGTATTTCAAAATACGAGTATGAGTCAAATACGAGTACTCATACTTAGTTTCAAATATTTTAGTCTCGAATATTTTACTTTACGTGTAGTACTGCCAATATAATCCGTCATTTTTTAAGAGTTCCATACCCAAATGGTAAAAAATGGAACCTTATCAATAATCGCTGTCTAACCGTCTTTCACTGGGATTTTCCTCTTGAACTGTAATAGATTGACACTTGAAAATTGTATAGAGGTTATATTACTATGGCCGAAATAACATTAAAAATTAAAACCGCATCCAAATCGGTTCACCTTGACTGACAGACACATAGCGGTGAGATTTATAACACCCTTCTTTTTATAGTCTTTCTTGAGTCTAAACAAGACTCCGATATTTTTACCGTTTTCAGTTTATCTATTGAACCATAATAACGGCACTAAATGTTTACAATACACGTATGACAGCGTTTTCGAAATGTCATCTGTCGGAATACGCTGGGACTAGATTTGACAGGTGTCAATTTTGGTGGAACGGGAGTTCCTATTGGTTACTATATTTGTAAACTGTCATTTCTGGCAGAACGGGAGTACCTTGTGGTAACTACATTTGACAGCTGTCATTTCTGGCAGAACGGGAGTACCCTGTATTAACTACATTTGACAGCTGTCATTTCTGCCACAACGTCGTGTCAATGGCCAGCGCGGCCATGTTGCCGGCACTGAATGCCGTTGACTGAGTAACTGCCATCGTGAGCGCAGCACGTTTTCGGATCTGATGAATCGCTGTTTCTGCGTAATCATAAAATAATTATTTCTAAAAGTTAATTGGGATTTATTGTCAACATTTTTTTTATTTGAATTATTGTGGATTATTTTCTGGAATAAAGTCAAGTTTAAATTATTAATTAAGTAACGTGATTAAGCAGTCATAGCCAAATGGTTGAAACTCGGTCTCTCAATCGAGGGTCCGAGGTTCGAATCCCAGACATGCACCACTTAATGTTTTCTAAAATTATGTGTGTGTTAGAAGTTAGAAATTAGAAGAAAACATCGTGAGGAAACCTACACACCTGAGAGTTCTTTAAAAAGTTCTCTAAAGGTGTTTTGCACTTGGTCAGGGCGGAGGACTATGGCCTGAAACTCTCTCAATCTAAAAGAAGACCCGTGCCCAGCAGTGGGACAATAATGGGCTAACGGTAACGTCATTTTATAATCGATTCCGGACTTTTAACATTTTCTCGTATATATCCAAGCAAATAACCATAACTGATTGTAAAGAACGTTCCCAGCTGCTTTTTATACTTGTAATTTTATACATACTTCCACTATTGCTATGATAACACATACTTGAAAATTGAAAATAAAAATTGATTTGGCGGTAGGGAACTTTCCGTGTGCGAGTTCGATTTGCATTTGGCCAATTATTTTATTTTGAAGTCTCAACTAACGCTAATGAAACGGTTTTTAATAAAAGGCATTTGACTTGTTTTCAACTTCGCTAATCAAAACTTTTTAAATGCATTTAGAAAAATATGTTGTTTACAAACCAATTAGGTGTGTGAAAAATACTGAGAATCTTTTAACATGTGTGTTGACACGTCAATAATTTGACTTTAGGTATATATAATAAAATAATAAAAAATATAGTCTGTCTTCTTAGTGTACTATCGTACATAGTACTATGAAATTGTCGTACATATACGATAATTATCGTACGGTTGGGAACACTAGTTTGATGATGATGTTATAGGGTGTAACACAACCCTACCGGTCTGACTCGTAGATTTGGCTTCAATCCCCGGCCAAGCAGACATTTAATTAACATATTTAGATTTGTGTCCTAGAACTTGATAGTTTTGTATCCGTTTATGTTTTTTGTAGTCGATTGTAAGTAATGTAGAAAGTTATTTTTGTAAGGCTCACTTGTAAGGCTATTCTTTTTGATAAATTTAATTCAATTCAAAATATTTGCTCAAATACTCTACAAAATCTTCATAGAAATCTAAAATAAAGAGACCAAATCGCATAACATAAACATTACCTTACATATACCATACATTCGCTACACTAAAGTCACTAAACAATTTCGATTTTACTAACGCAATCAAACAAACCACCCTTCAGTGAGAAGTCGTAACTTCACGAGATTGATTACCCCCTACACTCAGGCAGCTTAGATCATTAATACATACATCTATACACTTGATGTAATGCGGCTCTGTCGAAGGGACTCCCTAGTGGTAATCGTCTGTCATTAAACGACTGCTTGGTTCACATGTTGGGAATACTGGCGAGCATACGTGCTCGGAGCGAATGTTGTTATAAGTGTCCTTACGCGGATTTGTTTTGCACCACATACTCTGATTTATCGTCCTTGTCATGTATTTTTTAATCTAATCTAATATTCTCTATTTATTTACAAATTAATAATTATTTTATTTTATTATTAGTTTTTTTTATTAAATCTGTATATTCTCTTCATTATAATTTGCTTACTTCAACATTTTATTTTATATTTAATTGTTCTTTTTTCGTGTATCAAAATTATTTTAATAATTCGGGAGATATACTAATTATTTGTGTCACATAGGCACTATTAAAATATTTAAAAAAATGAGCTTACCAGAATAGACCAGTAACTTCATTCGTAAATTGCAAAGAAAGACACGGACTGACAGACAAATTGGAAACTGACAGTTGCTGACAAAGAATTCCACCATTCTCAACTCATTAATTAATGGATCTATTTGTAAACAGATTTTAAATATGAGCCTATATACACATTATGATACAAGAAATGACAATACAAATAAAACGTATATTAGTATTCAGTGTTCGAACACCGAATTCGACAGTAAAGTTAATACGAGTCTAATTCACCACACACCCCATTTGCGCCAGTGTGTGTGAGGTGCTCGTAATGAGTGTCACGTCGGGACAATTTGGAGGCTGTACGTTCTTAGCGAAACACATCGTGAATCACGCCCCATACATATTTAATACACATACATATATAACATAATTTTGCCAGGTGGTAGAACCAGTGTAGTTCGACCGGGGAGGTACCATCGCCACAAATATTTCTAGTGTGTAGCAGTTCTTGCGTTTTGATGGAAGGGTATGGTTGCCGGCTCTTTTATATAAGAGGTGACCATCTAAGTGCTCGTGAGTTGTAACGCATGTGTGATCGACTTCAAATAGAACCCCTGTTCTATATGAAGTTGCTTACAGATGTCCATGGGCGACTGCGACTGCATGATCGTTTGCTACTTCAGTGTAATAAAAAATGAAATATGAAATTGTTACATATTATTATGTAAGAAAGTTATGTCATGAATTTACAATGAATTAAGTTTATACGTATTATCTAAGAAACAAGCATTGATTATCAAGCAATCACTTAATCATTCAGATTAAGTGATTTAGAATTGTATAATAGAAGTTTATGCATTTTGAAAATTATACATACATTTTTTTTACTTCAAAATAACACGTAAGATCTCGAAAAAATATTTTTTTGTTTCACTGAGTTGATTTGTATGTTATAAATACCGAAACTGTTTTGGATTCTTCTAATTACATGAAATGTCTTTATTTTGTATAGGCCTCTGGCCTTATTTTGTATAGGCTTACGGCACTTACAAATTGTCAATTATAATATTTTTTATACAACCTAAACTGAAAAGATCCGACAAGAAACTCAGCAGGTTTGTCTTTTTACTTTTCCTTTTTATCAGACGAGTCGTTTGTATAGTTACGAAATAAATAACAAAAAAAATTAAACATTAAAACAATATATAATGAACATACAAACATAATGAACAATTGTTCTATAAAGTTTATTTATTAGTATTCAATCCCCAAACATCAAATTCAATCCAACACAAGAAATTTGATTTACCTATTCACATAACATAATTCACCCAATCGCGCCTGTGTGCGTGAGGCGTTCATTATGAGAGTCACGTATGAACAATTTCGAGACGTTCTTAGCAAAACACTTCATGAATCACGACGTGAAATATAATACACTGTAAACGAGCAAGTTTTGTTTATTGTCAACCATTGGGACAATAATTCCCACTGCTGGGCACGTTTTTCTCTCAGATAGAGAGAGAGTTTCAGGCCATAGTCCATCGCTGGCCAGTGCGAATTGGTAGACTTCATACTCCTTTGAAAACTTTTTTTTTTTCAAGAATGCCTGAGCTCTTATAGGTTCCCTTTTTTATCAGACTGAAATAGCAAGCGATCATGCAGTCCACCTGATGGTAAATGGATACTGCCGCCCGTGGACATCTGCAAGCAACTTCATATAGAACAGGGATTTTATTTGATGTCGATCACAAATCCCTTGCTACTCCCGAGGACTAAGATGGTCGCCTTATATATAAGTGAGCTAGCAACCGCACACTTCCACCAAAATGTAAAATCTACTTCCTGCTAGAAATAGGTGTTGCGTTGGTACCACGCCGGTTGAACACTGGTTCTACTACCTGGTGAATTCCTCGTAATGTTTTCCTTCACTTTTATGTACCGTAAACCAATGATAATTAATTTATTATACGCTTTTAAATAATTCTAACCTCGGAACCTCGATTGAGATACCCAGTTTCAACTATTCAGCTTTGGTAAAACCCTTTGTGGTTCAACTCCATAGGAATCCCCGTCACACCTATTTCTAACTAATAACAAATGTTACAAGCTTTTGTGTTATACTTTAAAGGTTGTAGAACAGGCACATTAACCAAGGTGTTCCAACATAGTTATCACGAATACGGATACATAGGAACGCATTCTCGTCCTCAGGTAAAATCTTTTTTGGAGTTGACATCTGTAGTCCATAGCCAGCAGCCTAAAAAACACTTTTTCACTAATCATCTCAGAACAGAGCACAGAGCCATATCATTTGCATAATAGGATCATTTTATTATGAAGACACTCACTAAAAAGGATTTTTTGATATTTCACCCATGCCGGGATTAAATATTGGAGGTTAAATGATATTGTTTTTTCCTTATTATATTACATCTTGCGATAATTAAATCATATTTACGATTCATTACTTAAGGAAAATCTACATCATCCTAAATTAAATATATCCTTTAGGAATAATATCACCATTTATAAATGTAGTCGTTACTCTTTATTGGATAACAGAAATAAACGTTGTCTAGTGACTATACTCAGAATTGATCGGAGGCGTTTAGAGCTACCCAGAGCTGCCAGAACTTTCTAGAGCCATCTAGAGCCGCTTAGAGCCACCTAAAATCGCCTAGCCGTCTAGAGCCGTACAGAGCCGCTCAGAGCTAACCAACTTGTCACAGTCACTGCACAAACAACTTTCTTTCTGTACATTGTCATTCTGTGTACACTTGAGTCGGGGGAATAAAATAAAACACTTTATGCGACAGCTTTATCTACTATCAAAAGAATTATTTCTACTTTTAAAGTCATAAAACGTATTGTATGGATTTTGTGAAGGAAAAGTTATCCTATCTTATAGAATACTTGATCTAGATTGTTATTTTAACGACCAGACATGACATGCTACTTTTAGTATCATCTGACTTTAGGTAAATTTAATGATGCTACATTATGATATGACAACATGCTGTATTCTGTCGCAGTGTTAAAAATGCGAGCTTTTTGTTCAGTTGTCAAATCCTTATATATCATCTAGGTACGATCGGCACACAAACGTGTACAGAATGTAGTGTTCGATTCCTGCATGAAGCTGCGGTAACCAGGTAATCGTTTAATGATGTTGTGGTTTGATTTTTGTCAGCAGCAGTTATAAATAGTGAAAATAATATGTTAATTTATCATGAAAGTTATAAAAATAACAAGTAGGACTTTGTGAAAATTTTGACGTCTGTGACCGATCTAAAGGTGGTAAAACTATTTGTGGTGATCAGGTAACACCACCGTCACACCTTTTTCGGCCTTATAATAGCAGTCTAAAGCACTGCTGTGTTTTTATCTAAAAGATGTGTGTGTATGTATGTGTGTGTGTGTGTGTGTGTGTGTGTGTAAAGGTGTAATACTTATTCAAGACGTTCCATCTTAGAAGTAGAATGCTATTATTCTCTGGTCAACCTAAATTAAGACTTATTTTTTCTGGAGTTGATTACAGATTTCCATGGACAGCAAGACCCACTTACCATAAGGTGGATCGCATGCTCGTTTGCTACTTCATTCTAAAAAGTGAGGAAAGACCGTCAACCCATTATTGTGCCACTCTCTCAATCTTAGAGAAGACCTATGCCCACATAGGTCTTCTCTAAGATTGAGAGAGTTTCAGGTCATAGTCCACCGCGCTGGCCAAATGCGAGTTGGTAGACTTTAACACATTTGAGAACTTTTAAAAGAATTATTAGGTGTTTAGGTTTCCTCACGATATTTTCCTTCACCGCAAAGCAGTGATAATTAACTTCTAATATGCACTTATTTTCTGAAAAATCAGTGGCCTGGGATTCGATCCTTGGACCTTCGATTGAGAGGCCGAGTTTGAACCATTCGCCTATCACTGCTCAAGATAAGACGCCAGTGATATATTTATATGGTTGGATCTGTTACGTATATAAACCTGAGTAAATAGGTAAATTCTAATGTGGAGCCGAGTGCAGATATACTATGTGTAATTTATACTAGAATACTATAGATGTTAATAATAATAATAATAATGGTTTATTGCCTCAAAAAGTTACATATAGTGAGAAACAATTAATTTAAGATGTTACAAATCTTGTTGAGAGCAAATGGAAACGGCTCAGTTAATGCAGACCCAGGATCTAAATCCAGAGCTGCGCTGATTTTCAGCCGCCCCGATTTCCCTGAGATGTTGTGCGGGAATTGATGGTCAACTCTCCCCGAATGCTGCCACTGTACATTATATATTTGGGTACAAAAAGACTATACACAATAAATAAAAAAAAAAAGATATTTCCTACTGAACTAATGTGTGTGTGTGTGTGTGTGTGTGTGTGTGTAGATGTGAATAGGTGTGCGTGTGCATGTGTGTCGTAGTCGATAATAATTTCCATACATCAGATTAAACAGCGTAGTAGCCCTTTAGACTTAGGTATTTGTTATTAGATAATTTCAGGCTTTCTGCAGCAACTTGCCTCTTAAGTAGTGCAGATTTGTACTTCCTTTTGAAACTCTCTGTGCTCATGTTAGTATAATAGTTTCCCGAAACTGAACGGTAAATGGATAGCAACTATTGAAACATTGTACAAACATACGGAATCATTTGTTGTTTGTATTCGCTAACACTCGCTTGGTTTGAGCGGTGTTTGGAATTTGCTTAGGAAACTATTTGTTTGATGGATAACATATATGCATACGTACAATGAATATGAAAGTTCCCCGTGCCCGTACATCGTGTCAATACATGATAATATCACATAGGCGCACGTACTGATTGTTCGCGTGACGATCGCCACACCGTATGTATTTTAACACCATGTGTTATACATTATCGAAACTATTAAGTATTGAACAAAACTAAGCGGGCTGCGGTGTTAGTTGGACTTAGTGCGGGGTACTGTTCATAGATGGCATTATTTTCATTATGCTAGACATTTAATTCCTGTCGCAATCTTTTCTGTTATGTTATTACTTGTACGAGCATTATGTTTCACATCTGCCAGGCGTCCCGTGACGGTTATTTTAAATTTTTTAAAATTATTTCTAATTTTAACCAACCTCACAAATACAACATTTTGACGACAAAAAAGTTACAAAATATATGAAATTAATAAAAAACATCTAAACACGCTTTCTACACTCATAGCCCACACTAGGATTTTCTCCTGTGTCGTGGGTGCCATGGACACACAAAGACGAATACACAAACACCTAGACCCAGAACAGAAACCTAAACTCATCATTCAGATTTCTGTCTGGCCGGGGATCGAACCCGGGATCCGATGCGTGTCAGACTGGTATGGTGACCGCTCCGCCACGCGGATCATTTATATAATTAAATATTTCATTTATATAATTAATAAATAATATGGTACTGCAGTCGGCACTCATATTTTACACAGTTTCATCATAGTGATCCAGTGAAATATATTATGTTAAGGAATAACGTCCAACAGCGACGAATACCAACATTATAACAAAATTACATCAACAAATTTCTTACAAAAACATTTTATAAAAATAGTTTTACTATCAAGATCACAATAAACGATTAAATTTTAAATTTATATAAAAACTTAACTTAAGGAGCGAGCTCCAGACGCACGACTGGAGCTTACTCCTTAAGCACGATTGTCTAAACAGGCGCAATAAAATTAAATTTAAATTTAAATAAGTTTCAGTCATTGTAAGCAGCGCCAACTATACGACGGATGAGAAAACTTGAAGTAATATTCAATTGTAATTGTATTGTAAACAGCGCCATCTATGCGA
>MOOZ01001902.1:174840-201073 GCA_002930495.1 Cecropterus lyciades | reverse complement strand
GTTTTAAATGTCACTGGTTCAAAATTTGGTTTTTACGCTTGATCATTCTGTGAAACATACATAACGCTTTCTAGCTTAATTCATAAATGTGTCGCTTACCATCTTTAAAACAGACGTGACGATAGTATTACTTCTTCATAATTCTTAGAAAATAAACATCACCAACACAAATAACAAAAAATACATTAGGTACCTACGAGGTAAAAAAAAGAAACTTAAGCCATAAAGTAAACTTTAAAATGATATATTACCTCAAAAAGGAACGTCTCCACTCTAATTTGAAAAGCCTCAAATTTTCGAAAAAATATCGTATATCAAAGATAAAATTGTTTTGTTACGATGGATCCCTGTTTTCCCTGTTCTTTGTTCCCGTATTCCCGTAGGAAGTATCATCTTACTTTACGCTCACGAGAAAAGAATAAATAATTGAGTTAAAAATTAATAATTTTAGAAAAGTCTAATTTATGTCTTAAGAACAAACTATTATTAATTATGTGTTAAATGCAAATGATATTTTTTTATTAAATTTTTTACATGCTTAAAACCGCACAGGCAAACCTAACAGAATTTATCCAGCTCGTTTGTCCAGTTTCACTAAATAATCATATGCCGTCCTGCGAAATACGGCTCTTGGTGTCCAAAAAGCGTATATTGTTTGGTTCCTAGCCACCAATCCGTTTAGCAGTGTCATCGCTTTATTTAAAGAGACTCCTTCACAAATATTGTTTTAAATAACAAACTATTTTTTTAGTATCGCTAGTAAGATGTATGTAGGCTGGAGGGCCAAATATTTAAAAATCTATGTCATACAAAAAAAATATCATAAATGGAATTCACACACGGCAGAAGTAATACGTAAACGTAAGTCGTTTCTAACAATATTTTTGCCGCAGCAAGTTTGTCTCTTGAGCAACTGAATCAATTTTAATGCTAGTATAATTATTAAAGTTATAGAGGAAGTGGTATGAAATACTTTCAACTCGAAAATATTTGCAACATCGAATACGATACGAATATCGTTTATATCGGCTATGGGCCTGCAACACAGAGAATCCCGGGTTCGATCCCCTGCTATGTAAACCCTGCTATCTAAATCTTTGCACCAACTTGTATCTACTTGTCTTTAAGTATCCAGAGTAAGCATGACATCAAGAATTTTAATGTGATCTAAGAAATAATACATTGATTTTCGTATTTTTTTGAAAACCCTCCAACTTCGTCTCCGGTTATTGTTGCACCAATTCCGCTGTTCGTGCCAAGCGGGGTGTGAGTGGGGCTTAAAATTTTATGAACGTTTTAATGTCTAAAACGGATAGCTCTCCAAAGCTTTGCGAATTTCAATTTTTGCCAACATTTCAGTTATTGCGCGAACTTATTAGTTTCGATTCCATTGGGGCGAGTTACAATTTAAATTTTGATGTTCTACTTACGTTTGTGACGTTATGAACGTAGGAAATGGGCATGCATTTACGTGATGAAAAAAACACTGATGCCCATGAATATTTTATTCCGTTTGAAAAATAACTTCCAGAAATATTTTTACGAAAAAAAAACACAACTTACACGTAAATTACAGTGATATTATTAGTTGTACTATTAGCTGTTAGTGTAACTTAATTATAATGTCGGCCATATGCTGCAGTCTTCAATAACACCATTCCCCTCTTATCAGAACTAAAGTATAAAATGCAGTGGTTGCAGCCTCTTCTCATAACAGTACATTCTGTGATTCTGTATTCTGTACACTCTGTAACATTAACACTTACAGTACATAGCAGACCAACTCGTCTGCTATAAAATCTGCTCGTGAAAATTATCACAAATCGGCAAATGAGGAGGAATATACTCAGAAATGGGCCTCAAAAAGTTGATATTGGACAAAAGATAAGACATTATTTATGTACATGCATAGAACAGAGAGAGAAAAATACTCTTAATTTATCAAAATCTTGATATATAGGAGATCGTTGGATTTCGACACACAATTAGCTGAATTTTGTTATGAGCGATAACATCTAAACTGTCTAATTTTATTAAAGTAACAAAATTCTACAGAACAAACCCCCTCTACTGGTCACAGGTGTCCTTTCAGAGTAACTCGCCTTTCGGTCATATTTCATTTCGCTGGCCAATGACGGTACATTTTGCACACGTTGAATTGTGTTCTGACATGTTGACTTTCTCATAGTTATTTACTTTATCGTCGAAGCAAGTTTTCATATACACCTTATACGCATGTAAATGTAAAAATCAAGACTTGCCTTGCAAACCTAAGATTCTATTGCAAAGCATTAGAGGCTAATTTTAAGTTACTATAACCAAGGCTCTTATAATTCTTTATCATCCCCTGACGGTAACATATTAAATACAAATAAATACAAAACCCATGTTTCAGGTTTTTTCTAACGTGATAAAAAACAGTGATTCATATGCGAAGGGTTTGATACGAGTAATAATTTATTACGGCAATATTTCCCTTTTGGTTATTAGGGACCCTTCGAAGGAAATACCAAAAATTACCTGCGCGGCTACGAATTTTCATGTTACGGAAAATTGAAATCCCAAGTTAAATACGGAACAAAATCTTTCAAGATTTTAAGATTTTCCATATTTTAAGTGAACGTGAGCATAATGGTTGAAACTCGGCCTCTCGATCGATGGTTCGAGGTTCAAATCCCAGACACCACTGTGCGTATTCCAAATTAATTATCACTGATTTGTACAAAATAAATCTTTGAAAAAAATGCTCTCACAGGTATTAAAGGAAGTCTACCAATTCGCACTTGGCCAGCGCGGTGGACTATGGCCTGAAACTTTCTCACTCTGACAGAAGACCTGTGCTCAGCAATGGGACAATAAAGATTTGACGACGTTGTACAACGATATTGACCTTTATGACCGTCATTTATATGAGTTGATTATCTATATCTATACCAAAATCTACTTTTTTGTGGCATCGAAGTCGGTTTCTACTTTATGTAAAAAAAAAATTCACGCTTTTCAGTGATAATACACTTATATTTGTAGTTTTATAATGTCACTAATTTTGCTACATAAATATAAATTTACACAAAAGCATAAACTGAAGCCTTAATAAAAAATGCGAATTCAACTTCCAATATAGATTTAAAATTAAATCTAAGCCATAACTTTTATAAATTATATTGAGGTAATTAAAGGTTAGATCTGAATTTATATGAACTGGGTGCATCCGCTTTAAATAAAAAGAGAGCGCTAAAAATTGCAAATTTTGATGACATATACGAGATACGTGTGTTTCTTTGTTTTACGTACCTATGCTAGTAGCTGGCTAGTCAGGATCCTTTATTTTCTAAAATCGTGTCTTTAACCAACTTGATCTGATCCGATAATAGTGTGGGGATTGCAACTGACAATTTATCATGCCTGCGTCGGACTATACAGAATAAAGACATTTCATTTCATGTCCTTGGATCTACTTCAGCTATGCAAACGATGCAAATGGTCTACCCATTGCAGATACGATTCACTAATTCTGGGAACTGCATCGCTAGCGTCCCATTATATTCAACCTCTATTAACTCAAACATAAACGCTTTCTACACTCATAGCCCCACAGTAGGATTTTTTCCTGCGTCGTCGGTGCCATGGACACACAAACACCCAGATCCAGAACAGAAATCTAAACTCATCATTCAGTCGTCTGCCTGGCCGGGGATCGAACCCGGGACCCACTGCGTGTCAGACCGGTATAGTGACCGCAAACAAACCACCACGTGGGTTGTTTTAGTTAAAGTAAGAGTTGTTCCTTTTTTTCGTTTCTTAAGATTTAAGACAGTGAAATAGTAAAGAAAATACTAGTACACTCTCAAAGCAGCAGTGTTTAATTTTGATTAAGTTTATTTTTAAAATGCAAGAGATGATAAGTTGGTAGACCCAGTATGGTTTCACTGGGGAGGATTTTTTTAACCGATTGAAGTAGCAAACGAGCATGCAATCTACCTGATGGTAACTGGCTGCTGCCGCTGGATTATAAGCAACTTCATATAGAACTGGGGTTCTGTCTGAAGTCCATCACAGATGCGCTGTTGGTCCTAAGTACTAAGATGGTCGCCGCATATGAAAGTAAGGTATCACTGTCATAACTATTTCTAGTTCATACTAGATTTAGTAGTTCATCGGTTTCATTGACCCCAGATGCCGGCTGACTTAAATTCAATTAACCTGTAATCAGACTTCAGGTTTTAGATTTATATAAAAACTTCTCGTCTCTCTCTCAACTCAATACCGTCCAATAGTCCCACTACTGGGCACAGAGCTTCCCTCAGAATGATATAGATTCGGGCCATAGGCAAATTAAATTCGAATATGCACTTCGTTTCAGGAAAATCAGTGTTGCCTGGGATTCGAACCGCGGACCCTCGATTGACAGGCCAAATATGACTCATTATGCTGTCACTGCTCAAGAAAAAAACCTACACTATTTCAATACGGTATTAAAGAATCCTATCGTATTATGTATGGATGTAGCGATAAAATCAGGGCCGGGCGTCGCGTGAAGTATTCACGAAAAAAATAACACCTTATTTCTTTGGCCCTTTTATTATTGGAAGAACAAATCGAAGTCTTATGTCAACGATTTTCTTTGGGTGTTTTAGGACCATTATCCCCACGGCTACCATTTTTATGAGCAACTCTTTTTACCCCATTGTACCCTAATAAAAGTGTTGACATGATTTCAGATATTGCTATGAATTCAAAGAATATGCTTTTATCGTATTTCATCAGGTCGTTCTTTTGTTAAAATTACTGTAAAGGAATGTGTGTTGGTAACCAGGTTTACAGAATTATTATGTTATTGTAATGTCTATTCATATATCGAACAAGAATACAATGTAAAAATGTTTTCCACATAAGACGTAGTTAAGCTGTCGACGAGTTTAGTTTTTATGTTCTTTTTTTTTGCTTAGTGAATATGTCAAATCCTGAGTTAATGTCAAAATTATGAGTATAATTAGGTACATTTAAGAAACATATGTTTTTTTTAAAGAGGCATGTGAGCTAAGCGTTATAGTTACGGATTCGAAACCGTTTTTTTGTTTTCGAGGGGGAAACCTTCAAAAGGATTTTCACCGCACTAAAACCCCCTCCCCGGTGGCCGTCCTCGGCGCTGCGATGAGGACTCCGGGATCTTCAAGGGAACACAACCGAAGTCTTCTGAGCGCGGTGCCCCATCGGGCTCCACTCAGGTTATCGGCTGGGCACCGTCTGATCTTTACGGCGGTATGCGACCACACATACTACCGTCCTTTCCAGGGTCGCCTGGCTGGACGGTTCGAGCTCTTTTAGTCGCCTCATACGACAGGCAGGACCTACCGTAGCCCTATTCTAATCCCAGAACTACAGGGATGACGGATTCGTAACCTATGTATTTAACTTAGTAAGTTAGTTAAGTTAAGTATTTTCATAGCATGTCTTACTACCTTACATACGCCTATATAAGCCTCCCTCCCTTACAAGGGGTCTCTCCCCCTATTAAAAGGACCGGACTTTTTTTATTAGCATATATGAGCGTATATAAGCCTCCTCCCCTTTATAAGGGGGACGTACCTGTATTCAGTAATCCAGACTTTTTTATTTCAACCCATTGTTGGTATCATCGTCAACCCATTATTTTTCCGCTGCTGGGCGCGGGTCTTCTCTCAGGTTGTCGGTTTGTTGGTATCCCCCCTTAACAAATTTATAACTACGCTCTACGCTTTGCTTTGGCAGTAACGTCCAAACCTTGATCACCGCTTGGCTACTTCACCTTAGTTAATGTCTGGTGAAAAACACTCTAACTATGATATGATATAACTACTGATGATACCGTCAAACGCAAACCATAATACTTTTACTTCATCATTTCTAAAGAAAATTAATAACTCCAGTCTTTATAACTTTGTAATTATAATTAAAAAATATGGGACATAAACGATAAAATTTAAGCCTCTGCTTACGTGTTTCATTAAACCGTTACTAAGACGCTATGAAATGTTTTACAACGCTGTAGCCAGCTTTATTAAATTTGAAACCGCAGAAACTTAATTACATTTACTGTAAGTATACCGGTTATGGTACTAGATTAATCGTGGTGGTTTCTTTTATCAGCATTTTTGAGCATAATGCTGGACATACGCCTCACTAGTTGGGGTTTTGCCAATCATTACATCGCCTGTATCTGTGATGGTGATCCCAGTAGGTAACTCTTTACATCTTTCAATCAGCGTTTTGAAGTCTACTACTACTCTACCCTAATAGGGTTTTTCCCGATAGATCCATCCTTCTATCAGCATTTTGAAACCTACTGCTGCACGTATAATTTAATTGTGATGAGGGGACCTCAGGTTGTCAAGGAAACACTTACATTCTTCTGATATAATGTCTTGATTGATTGCTTATGATGTTACAATCAAAGAGTATCTTAGAGGGTAGGTACATACCTATTTAGAGTGTACATTTAGTATATACCTCCTGTGTTCTTACATGCTAACTTATGTACTAATACCTTCGACAATCCACGTGGTGGAGCGGTCACCATACCGGTCTGACACACAGTGGGTCCCGGGTTCGATCCCCGGCCAGACAGACATCTGAATGATGAGTTTAGATTTCTGTTCTGGGTCTGGGTGTTTCTGTATTTGTCTTTGTTTGTCTATGGCACCCACCACACAGGAGAAAATCCTAGTGTTTGGCTATGAGTTTAGAAAGCGTTTATGTTTATCTTTAGGTACCTACCTGATGATATGCTATCCAACCTCATGTATCCGCTTATATTGCAATATTATAATTATACTCATGGAAGCGTGATATTATCTATATACAATACGTAACACACCACACTCTTATAGGGATTTTGCCATTAGTCATCGCGCCTGCTATGCCTGTTGGTGTCTGCAGTGAGTGTTGATGTTACACAGGAAGACCCTGCTGCCTCTTTCCTGGATTTAGTACCTTAGTCGCCTCGTACGACAAGGAGTAATGCCATCAAGATCACATACGGTACGAGACCTTACTAGTGGACCCCTGCTAGGTTTTCATCTTAAATGCGTATCTGTCGTATAAAGCCAACGTATGTCTATTTACCG
The DNA here is from genome assembly GCA_002930495.1 of Cecropterus lyciades. Lineage (NCBI taxonomy): Eukaryota > Metazoa > Arthropoda > Insecta > Lepidoptera > Hesperiidae > Cecropterus > Cecropterus lyciades. The sequence continues at coordinate 193,967 of MOOZ01001902.1, read as the reverse complement.
CACTCTTTAAGCTAGAATACAGCAGCGCTTAACAATGCTATTATAAGATAGAACTGGAGTGACGGTAGTGTACTTGGAGTTGAACTACAAAGCGTTCTACCATCATATATATATTTTTTTGGAAATTTATTTTATTCTGTATTTTTTTTTCAATTTACTCAATTGTTTATAGTTTTAGTTTAGTATTATAGTTTACTTTAAGTGCCATTAAAGCGTGGATATTTTCGTTTTATACCCTTCTTAATTCAGTACTACATGGAGACAGAAATATATTCACATATGTAATTGTACTTTTATTCATTATATTAAAGCAAAAGTAAAAGTGTACTGTATAATAATGTTACAACTATTAGTAAAGTAAAGATTTATTTCCTTCTTTCCATTCCATTTTTTCTTTCCTCGAACTCTAGGAAACCGAAGCAAAAACATTTTAACCGCTTTTTAATATTTCCATAAAGAATAGCCGTAAGCCTCGAGTGAGCAAAAGAAACAGCAATAATCGCTTACAATGCAACGTTTATTTATGAGCGCGATTTGGGAGGGATTTCAGTACTTGGAATAATTCGGTATTGCTCGGTAATAAATGTTTGAGAAATACCCCGCCGACTTATTTATTTACTTCTTAAAATTAACGTTATTTATATTATACAAGTTTTTTATTATCAGACTGGAGTAGCAAACGAGCATGCTGTATACCTAATGGTAAGTAGTCACTGCCGCCTATAGACAAGTAAGTGAGTTCGTGTAGAACAGAGGTTCTATCTGAAGTCGATCATAGAGGCGTTGCTGTTCGCGAGGATTAAGACGGTCGCCTCATATACATATACCTTCCACCGAAGCGCATGAACTGATATACGCTAGCCATAGGTGTGGCGGCGGGACCTCGGTCGAACTACGCTGTTTTTATCACCTGGTAAGTGATAAATGAGGATGGCTCCGGTAGGTGGCAACTGCCGCCCTGGGACATCTTTAATCAACTCCAGAAAAGTTAATATATTATACCTATAATACATCTAAAAATTTTTCTCGCGATTCCCGATTTTTTATGCCGTTCTTATCTTTAAAGTGTAATTCTGAAATTTTCTTCATCAATTATTTTCATTTTAACAAAAAACATGCTTAAGCATCTGGACGAGAACGTATTGTATGTATGTTTGACGTGTTTAAATGCTTATAATCACATCATACTGTACTAGTTGTGCGTGTGGAGGTGGTAGTACTCATAGTCTTTCTACCACCTTGCATATTAAATATGTAACTAGAAGTTTGAAGTGAAATTATTCCCCAGTACTCGTCTACATTGTAAAACGGCGAAGTGGGTGTCTTAGCAAATTGAGTTAACCAAGACCGACATTTACGAACATACAATACGGCGTATAATCGTATGAGAAAGTTTATATTTAGTAACGAAGCCTGGATCGAGGGTGACCAACTGCGTCAGTATTTTGGGATATGTTTATAATATGTGATAAGTGGACATATTTATTGTAATATTATAATATTGTATATTACATACATCATATTTTTTTTATAGTACGGAAGTAGCAAACGAGCATGCAGCCCACGTGGTGGTGAGTGGTTACTTAGAACTAAGATGGAATGCCTCGGAAAAGTGTCTCCCTTACCACACCCTTCAGACCAGAACAGAGCATAACACTGCTGTCATTAGGCAGAAATAGGTGTGGCGGTGGTGCTTTCGGAGTCGAACAATAATGAGTTCTATCTACAAGAATATTATGTTTACATTAAAAGCATTACTTTTTTTTATTAAAACGTAATGTAAGAGAAAGAGAGAGGACAGAAAATAGTCACAGTCATAATTGCATATATCTTATTAAATGTCAATAATTGTACTAGTGTGATAAAGACCTTCTCCAATTACGATGCCTAAAAATTTCGGCAAACCATATATGTAAGTTTGGAGCATTAATTTTTTCATAAATAATAATATAATAAAATTTAAAGTTACTTGTGTCTGAATTACGAATATATTTGTTAAACAATGTTTGGAGAAATGAGAATAAGTGTCAATTGACATTTCTATAATTATTACAAGTGTTCGTCTGAATTTTTGCAACCGCTTTATACGAACTCTAAATTTAATTGAAAGCATTGCAGTCTAAGGAAAATACATTTATATTTTTATCCTTATTTAATAATGAGCCTTTGTTTCAATAACATCCATTTACTATATCAAAAGTTTATCGTTAAAAATAATGCTACATTTTTTTTAAACGCGAGTGAAACCGCAGGGCGGTACTTGTTACCCGACTGCGTCAGGAGGAATGTATTTGTTTTCGTGCGTATGTATATAAGTTTGTATGTATGTCTGTATACCACAGTCCAAACGGCTAGACGGTTTATGTTTTAATATTTTAACAACGTTACTAATAATATAATGGGTTTATTATATCACAAAAACTTATAGAATAAAATTAAATGAAATTTAAAAAAAACCCCAACGCTTAAAGATAATTGACCAAACATTTAAAAAGTCAAAAATAATATCTATAGATGAGCCATCAAGTTCGAGCTAGTTACACCTATATTTTAATTATGAAAATATGACATTTGCTTAGACGGTTTATGTTTTAATATTTTAACAACGTTACTAATAATGTAATGGGTTTATTATATCACAAAAACTTATAGAATAAAATTAAATGAAATTTAAAAAACCCCAACGCTTAAAGTTAATTGACCAAACATTTAAAAAGTCAAAAATAATATCTATAGATGAGCCTTCAAGTTCGAGCTAGTTACACCTATATTTTAATTATAAAAATATGATATTTGCTCGTTAAAGTTGCGCTACAACGTCGCGGCGGAGCAGTACCGCTTAACTAAGTCAGACCCTTTATACGATTGACTATCTGGCTAAGCCTGTGAATGTGACGATTATGCAATATCCTTTTGTTTCATGTTATCAAATATATCCAAGTGGGGTATCTACTTGGATATATTTGATAACATTGAATTTTTCGTCCTTACTTAAACCCCCTATATCTTGTAATGGCCGAACCGATTTTGATGAAACATCTTTAACTGTGAGTTATTTATTGTGCCCTTTCATTTGCTACCTCACGTGTTAATATTTAAAAGTATTTGATTTTTCGGCACCATTTTCACCTTCAATACCAAGTAAATGGCTAAACCGATTTTGATAAAACATATTTAAGAACCAGCACTCGGAAACTTTCTTACTAACAAAAAAAAAAAAACCACATCTAAATCGATTGACCCGAGGAGCTACGTGTGACATAGCAGTCAAACTTATAACAGCCTTCTTTTTGCGTCGGGGGTTAAAAATAAAATAAAATATATTTGTATGGTTGATTGATTACAATTACGTATTATCATATATATGTGAGTTAATGCATATTCATATTAGGAATGTTTCTTATTCATTTTTATATGTACTAGAGTTCCACCATCAAATAGTATACGTGTATCCATGTATGATAGAAAATAAAATGGCTGCATAATAAGTATATTCAACCTTCCACAGTCTAGACAAAACACATTACTACATAAACACTGTTGCTTTAAAGCAAAAATATGATCTATCTTACTTTTGACAAACTGATTGTTCTGATCTCTCAGCGTCTCAGTATTTCTGCTTCTGACTTTCGAGCTATTTCAGACGGAATGTTACTCCCTAAGCCGTACGCCCGTTATTTGCCTATCCTGCAAATTCCCAAACGTTCTTGGCAACCCTACCTGGATCGGTGCAAGATGCCTTCGTCAAGAGGCATATCGACTTTGTTGTTTTGCATACATTTGCATATTGAGACGCTCCATGAGTTTTTATTTATAGGCGGCATGATACCCTGAGGGGAGGCAACGCATTATGTTACCAAAGGGCTGGGTATTTGACGATCGAAGTAAATTATACTACATTGTCTTTTCAGGGTAATCTTAATAATATTATAAAAGTTGAAGTTTGTGAGGCTGGATGGATATTTGTTATTTTTCCACGCAGAAATATTGAAATTTGCCGTCACATTTTGCTGTTACGCGCCATAGAAAGATAGAAAATAGAAATATTTTATGCTTATTATTATTCAGTTTCACTTCTGCCGTGTGTGAATTGCACACATCGACTTTTTTATGAAGTACATTGCCAGCATGTGCCAGTTACAATGCATTTTTGAACTGAGAAACTGTTATATTACTTTTAAAGTTACCCTAAATTCAAAAACATTAAATTTATAAATATACATCAACTTTGAGAGGCTAGGCAGAGACCATACACAAGTTGACCAAGTCTTTTACACAAATCTCCAAAATCCATCAAATTGTTAGTTTGATAGAGACCATGAAATAAATACGTAGCGTTGCTTTATGACGTTTAATTGATAGGAAATATGGGTATGGGGGTGTTGTTTATTTTTTTTGAAAAAGTTCCCTAGTATTCCAAGTTAGTTCTTAGAGGTAGCAACGAGATCAAGACTGACAAAAAAAACTCAAACATGAATTATAGGTAAATAAATGCTGCAGTGACTACTTACCTTGTCGTGAAATACTTATAGTATATAATTATTTATATTTTTGCTTTTTTCATTGCTTGAAGTTCGTTACGCAGATTTTATGATTGAATCTTGCTTTGAAAGTCTTCATGTCATCATATTTTTTCATACAGAAGTAGCAAACGAGCATACAGCCCGCCTAATACTAAATGGTAACTGCCACCCGTTATGAACCCCAGATAAGGTAAGTCTTACCTGACGTTGCTCATCAATGCGTCTCTACCCCATGAGGACTAAGTTGGAACGCCTCGGACAAGCATGTCTACCCGACTGAGAAAACAGCAACGCCTAACACTGCTGTTATAAGGCAGAAATATGTGCTTCCGGAGCCGAACCACAGAAGGTTTTAAAAGTACTTCCACTTTCAAAAGTAAAATGAAAATTGCATCCATGACCTTCATATGAGTTCAACATAATATTTAATTTCCTATACAATATTATGAGTCTCAATTGTCCTACTTTATACAACAGTAACATACTTGCGTAATATGTATTTTTATCGAGAATGGAGCAAGTTAATGTCACGTCGTGAACGGAGACATTATCGCGAAATGTCGTATCGGAGGCCGCATGCCATGTAACATTTTATTATTCGATGTACATACGTAAACATAAACACCACTACGTTGTTGAATACAAAGAATGCCTGTTTTATCATAAAATTCGAGGGTGAAGATACTGTAAAAAGTTCGTGTTACATTTAGTCGAAAATATTTATTTTATTTCACTAATATTACAGGAATACCCAACGCATTAGCAATTTGATTAACTATGTAAGATAAATATATTATTACAAAACAAAAAAAAGAGAAATATAAACGCTATAATCATGAAATAAAATGTTGGATCGGTCGACATAGACCCGTATTCGGCGCTCAACATAATATAATAAATGTCGCTGGATCATGGCAATGAAACTTGCCATGATCCAATATGAGCGCTGAATTCAGAACTTTAATTAGGCGCCAAAATGAAACTACTAGCATATTTTACTCAAATTATTTATTTTCTAATTATTGTTGAGACAATTAAATACAAATGAAAGAAAGTTTGTTTTTGTATTTTGTATTGTAAAAAAGTAATGTTTTTGTATTTTGAAAAGTTTTAGAGGAGTGTACTCGCGCGAGTACACCGGCTACTTAACGGTGAAAAATTTCGAAACATACTCTTTCTAAACACAGTGTTTTCAGGCAAGTTTTACATTGCCTCCGTACTCTGGCATAACAAATCGCACAACGCAATTGTTTTTCTATTCTTTGAGGGTAGTGTCCTGAGCCGCTCAATGCTTGTCCTTGTACTGTTGAAGAGGAAGGGCGGCTTTTACTTTGAGTTGTTTGACGTAAATAATGACTGGCAAGATTACGTCTAAGCAACAATATGATCAGTATGTCTAAGAATATGCAAACGCCAGGAATTTCCTATAGCCATGTCGATAATTTTTCACTGTATGTGTATTTTACACACATACAAATACACTTACCTGCAGCAGCGTGCTATTGTGTTGATATGTGATGCTTACGTCGATACAATTTAAAATCTACCCTCACGAGATATTAATATTTTTAAAAAGTGATCTCTTGACAAGTATAATTACTATAACATAACATAAACATAAACGCTTTCTACACTCATAGCCCCACAGTAGGATTTTCTCCTGTGTCGTGGGTGCCATGGTCACGTGGACACACAAACACCCAGAGCCAGAACAGAAATCTAAACTCATCATTCAGATGTCTGTCTGACCGGGGATCGAACCCGGGACCCACTGCGTGTCAGACCGGTATGGTGACCTCTCCGCCACGCGGGTCGTCTACACTCTAAAACTGATTAAACTCTATAAATGTAAAACCTATGTTACAAAAACTTACTGTACTCAAGCAAGTACATAGCTTAGACAAATATATTATATACGCCAAGTATATAATACCAGGTTATTCCCATGGTTTCGCCATGTGTTAATCTAGGGTATTTACTAATTGTGAGCCAAATTTCAGCGAAATCAGCAAAGTAGTTTTAGCTTAAAGGGTGACTAACACACATATTAAATTCTCACAAAATCACATTTATATTGCATTTAAAATATTAATTCTATTGTCTATATTACAATTCGTTTGAATGAAAAACTGTATTGTTATGAATGTCCTGAAGTATACGATTCCGATACGATTTCCAAGGCTTCATTTATCTGCATATGTCTGATGATAATTTGGTAATCTTAGAGATTTTTTAAGCCTACAGAAAACAGTTACAACTAACATATAAAGTAGAGTCTACTAAGAAAAAGTAAATATCTTAGTATATTTTGTCATAGTCGTAATAAAGATATTGGCATTCTAAATCGACAATATTATTTTGTATCATGAACCAATAAAATGTAACTGACATCCATATTAACATGGTGTGTTCAAATGAATTCTCGCGTCAGCTGTTACCAATGTATGCGGAACTGGCTGATAAATAGAATTAGGTATATACCTAATTCTATTTTGTATATACAGAAACAATTTTATTTCTGCCTAATAACAGCAGTGTTATGCGCTGTTGTGTTATGGTCTGAAGGCTGTGGTAAGGGAGACATACTTTCCGAGGCATTCCATCTTAGTCCTCAGGGGTAGCAACGCATCTGTGGCTAATCTTAGGTGAGACTTTGATCTTACCTAGGGTTAATTACAGATGTCCATGGGCCACTTACCATCAGGTGGGTTGCAGGCTCGTTTGCTACTTCCATACCATAAAATAATTAAATAAAATTCACATATTGGCTACGACTTTTATGTGCTGCCGTGAACGACCCTCTCCTCAGATTTTTTTATAATATGTAAGTAGCAAACGAGCATGCAGTCTACCAGATGGTAAGTGGTCACCGTCTTCTATGGACATCAGCATCTTACCTGAGGTTGGCCACAGATGTGTTGCTACCCCAAAAGACTAAGTTGGAATGCTTCGGATAAGTATGTCTCTTACCATATCCTTCAGACGAAACTGCTTTAATCGGCAGAAATAGGTGTGGCGCTGGTGCTTCCGGAGTCGAACCAAAAGGGGATCTACCACGTTCAGGTTAGTGCATAAGCACATTAATCCTCAGTATTGAAAGAATCTGTGATTGACTTCAGATATTAACCCTTTTCTATATGAAATTGCCTCCAGATAGTGATCACTCACCGTTAGGGGCACAATTGAATTATAGGAATGGCAGCGGTTCATCCTTGTAGTTATGGGATCAGAATAGAGCTACGGTGTCCCCTGCCTGTCGTAAGAGGCGACTAAAAGGGGCTCCCGGGGTTGCGGGCAGCAAGAGTGGGAGCTCGAACCGTCCAGCCAGGCTTCCCCGGGAAGGACGACGGTATGTGTGGTCGCATACTGTCGTAAAAACCAGTTGGTGCGGTGGGCCCAGCTGCTCACCTGGGAGGAGCCCGATGGGTCAACGCACTCAGGGGACTCCGGTTGTGTTCCTTTGGAGATCCCGGAGACCTCTTCGTAGCGTCGAGGACGGCCACCGGGGGGGTTTTAGTGCGGTAAAAATCCCACATAACCTGGCGCCGCTCCCACGGCGTCAGGTACCTTTTGAAGGCTTCCCCCTCGAAAACAAAAAAAAAGGAGCGGCAGCGGTTACTTACCATGTTTGCTACTCAGATATTATGAAAATAACAATAATCAACAGATTCCTTGAAAACAATAGGTGTCTTAAGTACCTAAGTATACCTATATAAGTGCTCCTATGAATTTTCATTTTAATATTCAAACATTGAATAACTTTAAATGATATATCTTTGAAAACAATTTCGCTCATGCCTTGAAACATGACTATTCTCATTTCTCTCACGCCATTTAAACTCGACCGTAACTTATTACAGAGTAAGAATTTTGTTTGTACAAGGTACCACACAGTTCTGTACTCTTAGTACGAGTTAATTATTTTCCTTTAAAACAATTGTTGTATATACAATAATAAAATATATAAAAACATAAACGCTTTCTACACTCATAGCCCCACAGTAGGATATTCACCTGTGTCGTGTGTGCTATGGACACACAAAGACGAGTACACAAACACCCAAAGCCAGAACAGAAATCTAAACTCATCATTCAGATATCTGTCTGGCCGGGGATCGAACCCGGGACATTTTAAATCGCAAGGTATGGCCGAAAAGGAAAACAAAAACGTCGGTAAACATTGCAAATTATGGGCAAAAACATGAACAATGATTGTTTTGAGGAAACAAGATAAACTCGTACTAGCGTTCAACCTACCCTTCTTAGTTCATACAAGCGTAATCGTCAATCAAATTCATATTATACCACAAAGCCTTACACTTTCGAGGTTGTCACGTTTCTGAATTAAGATACCAAAATATATTTTGATACATATACTCAGTTTCTACGTAAGGTCGAGAATCCTGTGGCAACGAAATGTCGCTTATGACATTTTTAAATTAACTGGCTTAGGGATAGCTAAGTTATGTACACGTGAGGACAATATAGATGAACAATTTTCTAACAGATCTGTCGCTTGTATAGAAGCTTTAATTAAGCTTTTTAATAACCTTTAGAGGGTCAACAATACTGAATACATGTAAGTGTTTTATGATCTTAATAAGGGAGTATTTTGACTATTTGACGACTCGCGTGGTGGAGCGATCACCATACCAGTCTGACACGCAGTGGGTCCCGGGTTCCATCCCCTGCCAGACAAACATCTGAATGATGAGTTTAGATTTCTGTTCTGGGTCTGGGTGTTTGTGTATTTGTCTTTGTGTGTCCATGGCACCCACGACACAGGAGAAAATCCTAGTGTGGGGCTATGAGTGTAAAAGCGTTTATTTAAGCGTTTAATTTACTTATTTCATATCCATATATTATATTAATATACCAGGTATTAGTTTAGTTCGAACGGAGAAGTACCACTATTTTGTGAAAAAGTTCTTGCGTCCCAGTGGAAGGATGTGGTTGCCGGCTCACTTGTATATGAGGATACCTTGGTCCTCGAGAGTAGCAACGCGTCTGTGATCAATTTCAGGACGAACCCCTATTTTGTACCCGTATATGTAGTTGCTTACAGATGACCGATTACCATCTGGGTAACTGGGTGACCAGGTAGACTGGTGCTCGTTTGCTACTAAACTGATAAAAAAATACCTGTATTTGAATTCATTCGTCCGTTTACGTTGTTATTGCTGAATAAATTGTTTTTCTTTTGTTATAAAGTAAATAGGAAGAAAATAAATAAAAAATACCTGCGATATACATTTTTTATTAAAAATTAATCTTAACATTTAGATGATACAAACACAGCAAACATTTATAATGTTGGAATCAAACAACAAAACACTGCTACTACAGTTGAGTACAAATGAATGATAGAAATGACAAAACTCTAATTAAAATTCTCGTACAATTTGACACTTAACCGTAAAACAATTATACATATAATAATAATTCTAGACACCGATACAGTTTTGGTCTCCGCGACAAAATGTTTTAAAAGCATTACATTATAATACTTACGATTAGTTGTTCCTCTTTACAAATCTGAACTTAAATTACATTGTAATTATTTACAGATTATGTTAAGATTACTTTATATATAAGCTAGTTTTAATACCGATAATTCAGATTAAAGTAACTTTTCACTTACTTTATAAAATCACATTTTAACCAAGCATTGCGAGACAAATTTCTAAAATAATTGTTGTTTAAAATATTAACTAGGGTATTTTATAGCTTCACCTAATTATTATACTAATACTCGGACTATATACCTATTTTAGTGACATACAAAACTTATTTCTTTATTATTAATTTACACCGATTTAATTAACTTGTAAATGTGAAACCTGTTTTGTTTTTATTTATCATACTTAAACAAATATGTTTTTTTTGTAACAACTCATAATAATCATGAAAATGTAATAACAAATTTTACATTTTTTAAAGTTTTTCATTATAAAAACAATCTACTCTTATTTATTACTGACTGTACGGTAACAAATCAGAATGATACGATCAGAGTCATCAATCAAATTTTAAGTACGATTTTCGTGTTACTAATTTCAAAAATAATATAAATCTTTGAAAAAAAACTTTTTACATTTATGTGTGACGTTAAGTTAAAAGTATCCTGCGAGTGCACTGAATATTTTAAAAAGAAATGTGCGTTCATATGTATTATAACGATTAATATATTACGTAGAAACAGTAATTATTTCCCTGAAATACTATTTTATAATCGAGTTAAAATACCTTAAGACTGTTCTTTCATAATCCTACACAAGTAAATTTACATATGTTTAAATGGTTGTTGCTAATATACTAGGTATATACATAGCCGTTTCGTGACGTTTACGTCAGTCTGATTAGTATAACATTCATTATAATTATGTTTCTAGAGCTCATTCACTTAAGTAAGCATCGACAATAGCCAAATAACTGAAAAGTTTGTGTACATGCCTTGTTTGTCTTTTGCATGCTTAAATCACGAGCATTTTGTGGCTTTATATATCGAGCATAAAGAGTGATACTAAGACTGTATTTTATATTTTGCGTCGAAAAATAATATTAACAGTTGATTTAGTTACTTTAGTTAGTATTTGTTATCTTATCACACTGAATTATGGCCAGGTTATGTAGTACACTTCTTCGATTGGTGATAAAATAATTATTTTACATACAATCAGACGTCGACATATTTATCTTCGTTGGGTAGAACTGGAACCAGCGAAGATGGTATACAATTAAATATTTATGAATTAAATAAATATTACAAGGAAGATCAAAAAGAACGATAACAATTAAGAACGAAGGTAACTAAACGATTTCGAATTGGATAAAGTTATTATAGAATTATTATGAAAAGAGGATTAGTTTTTGTTACCTTTGAATAGATCGAACATGATTCTAAAATTATTCATTGATCGATTGCCAGTGAGTCAGTTATTTTAATTTTCAAATTTTACAAAATAACCTGTCACACATTTTACTAATTAAAATAATAATAATTCCGAATCATTATTATTTATTTAAAAGTAACTCAAATTACTTATAAATAATAAATAAACATGTGTATTAACTTTAAGAGAAGTGTTTTACTATAATATCTTTCTAATAATAGTGTGCTAAAATAAACTGTTATTGCAGCAATCAACGAAAAATACAAAAAAAAAGAAACAAAAAGCAAAAAGCTGAAATGATGAGCTAATGTCATAAACTAATATCACCAGAATAGTGCATATACACAGTTGGTCGTGGATCGTGGTCTCGGTTACGGCAGCGCATCACGATCCATCAATTGGATCGAAATATCGGCATTAATAACCATATAGTTATAAGAACAATGTTTTGTTAATATGATTTTTGAGTCTTTGTAGCTTTGTTTCAAGCTCAAATTCCTTACGCAAGTTCGTTTTAGAGATTGACAATGTATTTAATATTATCATAACGATTTAGTCACTTAACAGCTAAACGATGTATCTTAAGTGTCCAAAAATATTGTTTATTAGACGTTAAATATACTTTCGGATGAAGTAAAAACACCGACACATAATATACAGAATGCCTGATGTCATGTACGACATGCGTTCTATAGTATGATTATTATTAGTGAGGTCAGTACAATATGCGTTCTGTAGTCAATTTCTTACTAGATTATATCGACACCCGCGTCGAACAGACACTATCTCGAGTTACGTCCAATTGGAGTTATCACTGTAGCATAATATCCGTGAAAAAATCTACACAACAGTGTTAGCGACGTTTCTTTAACATTAATAGTTTCTAAGATAATCTTACAAGGAAGTTGTGAAATTTTTATTATAATTACTAAAGAAAGTTTTGAAAAAAGAAGCATTTAAAAACACTAATCACTTTTGGCTCATTTGTAAATGCTGAATTAACTTTACGACCTTGTTTGATGCGAGTGTCGATTGATTTAAACTTATTTTTAGACAGATGACATCCAAATAAAACCTGTAGCAATCTAAAAACAAATACAGAACTTGCTTTTACACTTACGTCTAAAATTACTGGAGCAATATCACATACGCCCTCTGAGCTTTACGATTACAAAATCACCTAAAACTACACTTGAGTTCTTTCCACTGATCATTAACGGGAAAGTTTAACAATAGGAGTGGACCAATCTTCAAACCTTAATCGATGAAGATTGCGCGGCCTCTGTAAGAGAACAAAAGAATTGAGTACATTGTTAAGGAGACAATATTTGGAATTTCGCAAAAAGAATATGACCAGTAGAGAGAGGAAGCCGCGCAAAAGTTTTGACGAAATTGAATTTTATGTTCGGAGAATAAAGTTGAAATATAAGATTAAAGTACGATATAATAGGCAACTCAACTTCGATATTGAGTCTGGGCTTTCTATTCATTTCTAGTGCTTATACTTTGGAAATAAATTGGGTATTTTCAATCATTTAGGAGTATTTTTACTGGTTCTTGCCTCCATGTGAGAAATAACGAGCCAATTATACTTTGTCTGCAAACATCCTACGGCGGTGAACAGAAAACAAACGTACTTTCCAAACAAAAAATGATTTGCTGGGAGTCGAATTGAAAGCTCTCGTCGTAGTTTATTGTGACTAAATAGTGTTTGAAGTTAAGAAATAATTTTTATGAGCTTACATTGATTTTTTACATCGTACAGCTCTACAAATAGTAAAAATATTGTTGCTTCACTCTTCACATTTTTTCGTTGTGCTATCAACAAACAAAAAGTACAAACACCCAAACACAAAACAGGGGAACAGAGTAATTTGGGGTTCAAATCAGAAAATCTCTGGATATTAGAATATCCAATTATTCTACCAGTTTTATTCCAAACTAATTGAACTAACCTTTAAACCACAGCAGCGACACACAGAACCAAAGCAATCATGAAGTCCAAAAGCGACGTAGTGACCGCAGCGGAGCGTCCTGACGCAGCCAGCGCACTGGCCGCCGCCTCCACGCACTGGCGGTACGCGACCGGCTCCAGGCACGTGATCGCGCAGTAGTGCTGGTGCGCGCACGCTCCGTCGCATGTTTCCGAGCTTTCGTGCTTCACGCTGTATGCACGGATGTATCTAGAAATAAAAAAATGTGCACTATCCAAATATAACCGAAACCAACGGATCAACAGACTCTTTGAAGCACTGTATCACAGGAAGTTTAACCAATAACGTTCATTCATCCAACGGCCAATTGATACCCCTTAACTTTGTTGTCATAAACCATCTTCAAAACCCGGCACTTTTAATGTTTATATATTGACCGTGCGCTCACCAACATTACTACGCAGTCAAGTGTTTTGAACCGGTCATTTAATGCTAGTGACACAGCGAGCGGACTGGCCACCTTATACAAGCACTAGCGGTACGCGACCGTCTCCAGGCACGTGATCGCGCAGTAGTGCTGGCGCAAGCGCGCTCCATTGCACGACTTTGAGCTCTAGTGCTTCACGACGTATGCATGAATGTATCTGGGAATAAACAGTATGTTTTAATTTTTAAAACATATAAGCTGCTAATCTAATCCCGCACGGGAGGCTTGACACTTACACCCTACCCCATATCGATCCATTATTGCGTGGGATTGTACTGTACAATCTATTTCGCTCTACTTACTTTTACGATAAAATGCTCACTTATTTAATATTGTGGTCTCGTACGAAACGTCTACAGGCAGTTTGTAGGCCCACTTTTCAAATACTGCAAAAACGTCGCGTAGAGTATAATACTGCGTAAGATTGTACTCCGCAATCCGTACCGCTTCACTTACTTATAATACGTAAGTTACTTATTAAATATTATCGTCTCGTGCAAATTGCCTATACGCAGTTTGACGGCCAAGTTGTGAAGGAACTCCGCAGTTACGTCTCGCAGAGCGTAGTATTGGGTGACATTTACGCTGCAATCCATTCCAGTAAACTTATACTTGCGAAAAGAAATCTACTTCTTAAATATGGTTGTCTCATGCGGAGTGCGTATCCGCAGTTTGTCGGCTAAGTTGTGGAGGGACTCCGCAAATACGTCCCGCAGAGCGTACTGCGTGAGATGGTACTCGACAAACCATTCCGTTTCACTTATGCATACAATACAAAACCTACTTATTAAACATGGTTGTCTCATGCGGAGTGCCTATCCGCAGTTTGTCGGCCAAGTTGTGAAGGGACTCCGCAGATACGTCCCGCAGAGCGTAGTACTGCGTGAGGTTGTACTCCGCAATCCATTCCGCTCCACCCGTTGCCCTGTTCGCCGCAGCCAGGTCCAAGTAAAATTGGGTGTAGTCCAACACCTATTGGATATAATTTATTAGTAGTTAAATGTCACATAATTAATAATATTCATATTTACTTACATAGATGTAGCTCTAACTTTGTTTTGGGTGCCCATAAGCGACAATCGGCGAAAGAAAAGGTCAGCCTCTAAAATTTTGATCACCTTTTGCTAGTTGTCCGAATAAATGGACCCTGCAATTTTCTACAAAAAAAAAACAAAAACAAGGGAACCTTTGTTTTTACCTTTTATGTATTAAATTAATCGATAGCGATGTGGCAGCATAAATTCAATTTAGAAAGTCAGGGTAAATGTTGTGAAGGGTGCCTTCGGACCACAATGAATTATTAAATTTACAATAAACGTACAAGTTGAATCATTATATTATTATAAGCACATTCATCATTGATACAGACATTTGCCCCGTAAACGAAATCAACTTCTACCCCAAATCAATTTAAAAACCAATGCTCTTGACAAATCGTCAGATTTTAATGCTTGAAATCATTGGCTACGTGTTTACAGAGTAAATACACTGGAATTATTAATCGAAATCAAATTCCACTTTTGGCACGTTTGTTTGTACGTCCTGTTATTTTTATCGCGAAGTGTTATTTTGTTTGATGAGAAAATGAAATGGCGATGTATGAATATAAATATGACTCGATTATATAAGGATGTAAATCTAAATGACGGCGTTTGTATAAGTATATATTCGTTCGTCTTCACATATTATAAAAAAGAGGAAGGTAAATAAAATTTAAAGAATTTTTATATAATAGAAGGAGGTAAATAAAAAATCCCAATTGATAAATTACAGAAGTAGTAAACGGGCAGTCCACCTGATGATCATTGGCAAATGCCGCCCATGGACATCTGTCGATCCGCCAAAGTCGAACCACAAAGGGTACAATCATTTTAATTACAATTTTTATTAGTACAATGTATGACTATGAAAGCATTAGTAATATGATCAGTCCTTTTTTATATGGATGGAACCTTTCAAAACGTTGGTGAAGTATAAAATGCAATGAATGGTCGTCGAGTATTCCTGCACTGAAAGGTTGAGGTTTTGAAATATTTTTTCACCTGTAGCTATTACCGCTAGTACGCAAGGTTTTAAATTGTTCTTTGACAAAATACCAGCGACCTAAAACCATAGACGTACCTTGCCAGTGTCCGAGTCAAATTTGAAGAGCCTCAACCCGGGGTTCGATGACCCAGAAGGGTCGTGGTGAGGGCTCACAGATGGCGCCAGTAGAGCCCATGATACTGGTTGATCTAGATAGAAAAAAGGTAAACTGAGATTATTAATTTCAAATTAAACCAATTAAACTTAAATGTCATACTATATATTATAATGTTTATATTATATATTGTATCATCTGTATATTATAATTTTGGAAATTATTATCGGGATTTCAATAGAGAGTCGGCTGTTTATTTAATAGAAAATATAGGCAATTAACCATTTCAAGAAAAAATAATCGAATTCAACTTACTTGGCTCACTTATCTACAATTTAAGAAGTAATTCCACTAGAATATTGGGTAAGTACAAATAAATAGTTTATTGGCAGTACAATTGTATAAAAAAGTGTGTATTGCACACACGGTAGTACACAAATATAAAAATTATAAATAATACGATTATTTATAATACATATATATTTTATACTACGAAGCATCGCACAAAGAGAAGATCGAGAATGTAATACAGTGTAATGTTTTCTATTTCATTCTCTCGTCGACTTAATTTTAAACATTTATATATTTTTTTCATTGATTTTTAAATTACAGCGATTATAAAGAAATTTAACTTCAAAAATTCATGCACAACCATTTTGAATTTTTTGAACACAAACATACAGAAGGTGTACTCGTATTCTTTATCTAAATAAGTAGATTTATCAACCTACAACTTTACCAGGTGGTAAGACCAGTTGAACCGGAGAAGTACCACCGCCACACCTATTTCTAGCGTGTCTAGATTTTGTGGTGTTGTTGCTCAGTCCTCGGAAGTGGCAATGCATCTTTGATCGACTTCCGATAGAACCCCTGTTCTACATGAAGTTGCTTACAGATGTCCATGGACGGCAGTTACCACTTACCATCAGATGGACTACATACGCGTTGGCCACTTCAATGTGAAAAAAAAATACCTTTATCGTAAATAATCCTGAAGGTATCAGCGTGGAGGTGGCCAAAGAACTGGCCAGCAATGATCTTCGCATGACGTCGGACCATGCGCAGGTACTTGGCGTTGGCGTCAACTGATTGCGCGTTGTACGCGTGCCCGGAATCCGACCCTGGGGCAGCATGTCCCACGATGTACACCTGTCAAACATGTAACAATAAATAGTCCACACATATAATAAAAAAAACCGGCTAAGTGCGAGTCGGACTCGCGCACAAAGGGTTCCGTACCATTAGCTATAAAAACGGCAAAATATCATGTTGTGTGCGAGCCCCCCCCTTAAATGTTTATTTTATTTAAATTTCAAAATTTATTTTGAAACTGAACATATAGTTAAACATGTTGTGAGTATTTCAAACGTCTACCTGTTGCCGTTATTAATATCAAGCAAAAAACGTTTGTTATAAGGGCCACCTTAAATATTTATTTTATTCTACTTTTTTTTGTTATAGCGGCAACAGTAATACATCATCTGTAAAAACTTCTACTGCCTAGCTACCACGGTTCATGAAATTCAGCCTGGTGACAGACAGATGGATAGTCTTACAGCGAATCCTTTGTAATAGGGTTTTTACCTTTTGAGTATGAAACCCTAAAAATGAAAGTTCCGCGTGTCACCATACCAGTCTGAGACAGAGTGGGTCCCAGGTTCGATCCCCGGCCACTCGACCCTTGACACTGCGTGTCAGACCGGTATGGTGATCGTTCCGCCACACGGGTCGTCAAAATAAAATAATATAATCAAAATAAAATAATAATGAATATTTTATTATCTTTATGAGCATTAAAACTTATTCTTTTTCAAAAGTCGATTAAGTTAACACTTCAGCTAATTGGGACATCTTATTTAGTATATACCAAACTTGATCTTGTATAGAAACTACGAAGTAAAATCGTTAGCGTCATTCGGAAAAGGGTTACAGCGCCACCTAGCTGTAACGCCGAAAACTGATTTCGTAACGCATTTTCGTTTCATCGACTTTCCGAGTTCCAAACACATCGATTCTAACTTTAAAAACAACTAAAGTATAATGTATCACATGTGCAATTAATTAATATTAAAGATTGATATATGGATAGATATATTTTTACGACTGTATCTATATACATATTTAAGAAACAAAGTTAAAGAAGCAGCATAAAATGCGTTATATAAGCAATTTAAATAAACAGCCTACGTTTTTAAATTAATGCTTCCACTCCCCTATTCAATCAAGCTTCATTCGTTTTTAAATTGAATATTTCCCAACGAAATTAAACATTTCTCTTACATAACTGACGCAAAACGTTCATCTGCACATGCAAAAATAAAAGCAATTACGCTTAAAAAATGTAAGTTTTAAAGGCATCGCGAATCAACTTACCCGAGGCCATGAAACATTTATTGGCGCTGCAAGCGTTAAGCAAATGTCAGAAAATTTCCAGCGAAATTTTGTGCCTCATAACACCGGACACACATTAAAGCTTAACGTTCATGCTAACAGCGACAAGCGAATAACGTTTCAAGGTATCGTGGCCCACGTAGTGTGTTGACCGAATTTCCGCTAAATTCGCTATAATTCGCCAAATTTGGTGGCCTCGTGACAGGTACATTTGTTTTTAGCGCTCAACGCTCCCGCTTGCGCTAGAACATTCGCTATCATCATTACCGCCCTCAAGTTATACAAGCAAGCGTTGCCTTTATGTAAATAACGACATGGCCTTCGGGAGTGAATGCGAAATATATTTTTTTGTTTCAAATTGGTTCGAAATCCCTAGCTTTAAGCAACATCAAAAAATAAATTGAATTTACATAACCCTTTAGGCTCTTGCCAAATAAAAAATGTTTGTGGATAACATTTCGACGTGATAGAAGGCGTTGGAGAAAATTCTAAATGTGTATTAAATAAGGAGATTAGAAAAAGATTATGTTTCCTCAACCAGTTTTTGCTGTGTAAGTGTCGACAACGAAATTTATATTGATATTATAATCTATATTAATATTATAAAGCTGAACAGTTTGTTTGTTTGTTTGAACGCGCTAATCTCAGGAACTGCTGATCCGATTTGAAAAATTCTTTCGGTGTTAGATAGCCCATTTATCGAGGAAGGCTATACGCTATATATTATCACGCTAAGACCAGCAGGAGCGGAGAATGAAG
>MOOZ01001902.1:164201-174808 GCA_002930495.1 Cecropterus lyciades | reverse complement strand
TTTTTATAAATATAATATTTATTCTTATACAAATAAATACATAAATTAGTTTTCTTTGTAGTAACTAATACGCGGGTGAAACCGTGGGACGCAGCTAGTGACTATATATATAAGGATGTTATAAAAAATCGTATAGAAATATCATAATACATACGAGTATTTCTCTTATGTAGGTCATTTTACTATTATTTAAATCAGATTTTTTATTATTCGTTTTATTTTAAACTTTTTTCGTGCATCAAGTTTCATGCTTTTTATTAAAAGAGTTTTTGTTTTATGTACGATTATTTCTTGAAACACAAGAATAGCCAAACATTTTTTATTGAACTGATCCACAAGTTATTATATTTTAATAAACCTGTTTTTATTTCTGTTTAGGAGATAGTTATTAAGTTTGTTGGGTTGATGTTTCATTATAGGCACATGGTTTGATATGGTCCTTCGAATCAAATTTTACCGACTATACATATATATACTTTATGTAATTTCGCATCCTTTTTATAGTATGGAAGTAGCAAACGAGCATGCAGCCCACCTGATGGTAAGTGGCCACTGCCGCCCATGGACACCCGTAATCAACCCTAGGTAAGATCAAAGTCTCATCTAAGGTTAGCCACAGATGCGTTGCTACCCCTGAGGACTAAGATGGAATGCTTCGGAAAAGTATGTCTCCCTTACCACACCCTTCAGACCAGAACACAATAGCGCATAAAACTGCTGTTATTAGGCAGAAATAGATGTGGCCGTCGTGCTTCCGGAGTCGAACTACAAAGAGCTCTACCACCTTCACTACCGCCGCTACTTACCTACCGCTTCCGATCTTGTATTACACGGTATATACAAGAGTAAATGCAAAATTCTGATATTCCTGCTAAATCTATTGTTTATTTATTGCACCAACAAAGCAAACTGTATTATATCGCAATAACATAGACAAAATAAAGATACAAGTTAAGTGCAGCCTCAATTATGGGCGTGTAGCGGCGCGATACCTACAGTAATATGAGCTCGCGCCTCACATGTAACGCTGAGCACGCAAGACGACGCAAGCAGCGAATAACAAAGGAGTACATCATACGCGTCATCGAATTACTACATAATGATACATTATAAATAAGAAATTACAAATTAAGAATAACAAAAAACAAAGATACAATAGATTTAAATAATTAAAAACATTTTACAAGAACGGATAATATTAAACGGCTACTAAGTACGACTGAAAAGATACATTTCAAAGTAGTAGATTTCGAAGTCAATACAGATAATATACGCCTAATAATACCAACTTTATCGGCGGAATCTTTATAACAAAAGTTGTATAATTCAGTTTTGTGATTTATTTAAAAATTGCATTAATAAAATTCATTTAAAAAACAAAGTAATATAAAATATTGAAAAGAAGTTACTAATGCTTAATTTAATTTCAAGTAATTTATATTATTTCATATAAACCATAAATTTATGACTTGAAAGTCAGGAATGAAACCATAAAAATGAATATACAAGAAAATAAAAGAAAAAGCAGTAAGTAGTAGCTAATGAAGTATGTCAAAAATAAGAAATCTTATTAGTGCGCCGCAACTCGTCGACATAAAATCAAACATTTTCCAATTTCACTTCATTTTCTCCTCTCTAAAGGTATCGGTAATTAGAAATTTTAAAGTTTATTAACTGAAAGCTGAAAATTTCCATGGAATAATAATCAAGAACGTAATTCCTATACGTTATCTACGGCAATTTAAGTTGTTAAGTGTCGTAGTTTATGTTCAAGGACTAAACGGAAGTCACTAAGAAACAATTTCAACAAACTCAGCTGTTAACCTTAAATATTCCACACTTTCTACACTCATAGCCCCACACTAAGATTTTCTGCCATGGAAACACGAGGACAAATACACAAACGCCCAGACCCAGAACAGAAATCTAAACGCTTCATTCAGATGTTTGTCTGGCCGGGGATCAAACCCGGGACCCACTGCGTGTCAGTGGACATTGGGATCATTTGACGACCCGCGTGCCTCTTCGCCACGCGGGTCGTCAAATGACGTACTCCTTTGTTATTCGCTGTTTGCGTCGTCTTGCGTGCTCAGCATTAGATGTGAGGCGCGAGCTCATATTATTGTATGTATCGCGCCGCTACATGCCGAAGCTGAAGGTTTCTAGGAAGAGCCAAAATTGGAGGAGTTGTAACGAATGTATTATCCGCGATGAAGAAGTTGAAGCACAGAAGTAATCGCACACTTCTTTGTGGATTTGGGTCGTCAGTTATTTGTATGGGTATTTCATATTCATATTATTTAAAATGTTTCCATATGTGACAAGTAGCAATTTTATTATTATCAGTTCTAGAAGTTGTTTGCATACAACCAACATAAATATTTATATATTTTATGAAATCGTTTAAATTTTC
Source organism: Cecropterus lyciades (assembly GCA_002930495.1). NCBI lineage: Eukaryota > Metazoa > Arthropoda > Insecta > Lepidoptera > Hesperiidae > Cecropterus > Cecropterus lyciades. The sequence continues at coordinate 172,395 of MOOZ01001902.1, read as the reverse complement.
ACTTCTAACCAAACTCTCCCTTATTGAGATTTTTGCTTACTGTCACCGCCTGGCTTGAGTATTATTCACCGCAGTGTTGATATCACACAGAAAGACGCTGCTGTTTCTGGATTTTGTCCCTTAACCGCCTCATACAATATTTACGAGAAGAGAGATACATTACAAGACAGACATACGACATTAATTATAAAAATAAATAAATGATTTATTGCATTTAAAGTAGTACATTAAAAGTACAGGGTAAAGCTACCTTTACCCTGTACTATACCTACATAGTAGTAGTTTAAAGGTAGTAGAACTCTTTGTGGTTCGACTCCGGAAGCACCATCGTCACAACTATTTCTGCCTAATAACAGTAGTGTTGTACGCTGTCGTGGTCTGGTCTGAAGGGTGTGGTAAGGGAGACATACTTTCAGAGGCATTCCATCTCAGTCCTCATGGGTAGCAACGCATCTGGCTAACCTTAGGTGAGACGTTGATCTTATCTAGGGTTGATTACAGATGTCCATGGGTGGCAGTAGCCACTTATCATCAGGTGGACTGCATCGTTTGCTACTTCCGTACCATAAAAAAAAAACATAGTTTTACAATATTGTCCGGTGCCCCCTTTTAAGTATGTAAGGGGCCCTGCTCTCCCCTTATACAATTTCTGAGTACTACAAAGTATATAAATTACCAAGTATGTATATTATACAACATAATAAATATAGTTATATACTCCAAACTCTTTTTACACTCTGCCCTATACACACTAGGATGAATCTTGTGTCGTGATTGTCATGGACCCACGCATAGATTAACACAAAAAGGCCCAGACCCAGAACAGAAATCAAAATTTAATATTCAGATATTTGTCTGACCGAGGATTAAGCCAAGTACCCACTGACTGTTCTACAATGCTGATCGTCAAATAGTACTAGCTTATTCCCGTTACTCTGCCCATTTTGGTCACGTCTACATTAATGAGTATCTTATGCGTTAATCCAGCTCATAAACTACCCGTGTGCCTTTCAGCGAAATCCGACCATTAGCTTTTGCGTCAATGAGTAACGAATATAACAAACACACATACGTCCTCACAAACTTGCGCCAATATAATATTGGTAAGAGAATAATTCGGAACCACTCACAAAATGAGCCGTTCAACGTTAATACGGTTATTAAATCCACTCGCAGTTCAACGGTATCGCTGTTACGAACATTTGTTACGCTAAATTATTACCGGCCTATAGTTGTGATTCATTTCATAATTATGGATGCGGCTGCTCATATCGTACATGTAACGTGGGTTAGGCCGCCAACTCATGTGCCGGATTAAATGTGTCCAGTTGCGTTTATGATGATCGAGTGTGATCAAGTGTTTACGTTATATAACTGTCCGTAAGTGGTAGCATTCAGTTTATTTGTTGCGAAATTGTTGTGCGATTTATTCCTTTGGCCAAGTTAGACATCATATTAAACGGATATATTATTTCGAGTCATAAAAAAGTAAAATAGACAAAGAAAAACGGCTTTCTTGCGGATCTTCTGAGTTAAGGTCGGTTTCTGATCCGGTGGCTGTTTAAAAAAGAATATTGTACTGATGATTTTTATACGCGTCTGTAGGTCATGCAAAATAAAGATATTTCATTTCATTTAATTAATATATAAAAAAATCATTTGATGTAAAATTGTCGTTACTATTCATAGATATTCCAATCAACAACATATGTATATATATAAGAGCCTTAAAACATGATGATGCAAGCTACGTACCAAAATTGTTGCATGATATCAGAAAGGGGTACAACGCCATATAGTTGTAGCGACTTTCATTTTGATTTTGATATTCGATTTCAATTTTGATTGATTTTCGTTCCATCGAGTCTCAAATCTCAACAATTCTAAAGAAGTATCACTTCAAAAATGTTTTGGGAAAACGAAAAAAGAACTCACATACTCCTTTTCTACATTATATAAAAAACAATATAAATCCTTCTGGTGTTGAAACTACAAACCCAAATAACGCCCGTATGTAACCGGCCTAACGTGGTCTCCACTGAAAACAAAGCTATTATGGGAAATATATTTGCTAGATTGCTCGTATGTATTTGAAACGGCCGTACCGAATAGAGTTATGTTCGTTAGTTTTTGCCTGTTTAAATATGGAATATATCCGGTATTATGACATTTATTTAGTTGTTCTCTGTCCAGTGTTTTAGGTCACGCTTTTAAAATGAAATGCTGAAAACTGTGACCACTCATGTTGCATTTTTGAATCCAATTGAACTACATTTTACATGCATGTATTATATTATAGGATGTGTTTTTGATCCATCGTGTTTTTTTCAAAACGATCGTTTCGATTCCTGGATAGGAAAATGTATTTCCTTTTACGTTTTTCGAAAACACCTAAACCCTTTTTAACCCCCGACGCAAAAAGAGGGGTGTTATAAGATTGAATGCTATTTATGTCTGTCTGAGGAAACGTAGCACCTAAACGGGTAAACCGATTTGGATGTGGTTTTTAGACAGCAGGTTTCCAGGTGCTAGTTCTTAAACATATTTTAACAAAATCAGGTTCAGTTCAGTCAGTTATTAGATATAGATGGCGAAAGCAGTGATGATAAATCATATATTTTTAAATATTCACAAATGGGGTATCAAATAAAAGGGCATTATAAATAACTTACATTTAAACATATTTTATCAGAATCGGCTTAGCCATTTACTAGATATAGAGGGTTAAAATAATGGCGAAAAATTCAATGTAGTCAAATATACCCAAGTGGGGTATCAAATGAAAGAGGATGACTTCTGTATAACAATTAAATATGTTTTATCAAAATCGATTCAGCTAGTAACTAAATATGGTAGTTCAAAGTGGGGAGGAATAATCGTATATTGTCAAATATACCCATGTGGGGTATCAAATGGCATGACGAGTATGCTATAATTAAACGTGTTCCACCAAAGTTATACGAATACTGCACATGCTACAAAGTTGCAATATCCACATAAACCGTATTTTAGATTTACATTGCTGAACATACGCCTCCTTTATAGGTTTTTTTTTTCAATAGTCTCCGCGCCTAGCATGCGTTTTGGTGACAGCAGCGGTATTGAAGTTACACAGGAAAACGCTGCAGCGTTTCCCTACGTTATTTACTGCTTTATTTACTACTTACTACTATCGTTTACTATTTATAAAGAGTAGTGCTATTCAAGAATGGTACTACACGATACTTATTTTATTAATAGCTATTGATATGAATATAGCTTAATGGTTTGCAATTGTATCTTTTGATGTAGCAATCTTTAGTTCGAATATAAGGCTAGCATCTTTCAAATTGTCGGAATTATGTGCCATTAAGAAATTTATTATTGCTTGCTTATAATGTTAAGGAGGACATAATGAGGAAAACTACATGCTTGAGAATTTCTTTAAAAAAAATCCTAAGGTTGTATAAGGTCTATTTGGACTTGTCTAGTGCAGTGGACTATGGTCTCAGCTCTCTCATTCTGAGAGAAAGTCCGTGCCAGGAAGACAGTAAACGGTTGACAAGTCTATCGTTAGTAATACGTTTTTATTTATTATTATTTTTTTTTCCTGTTTTTCCTGTTCTTATAATATGTAACCAGCAAACGAGCATGCAGTCTACCTGATGCAAGTGGCTACTGCCGCCCATGGACATCTATAATCAACCCCAGATAAGACAAGAGTCTTACCTGACGGTAGCAACAGATACGTTGCTACCCCTGAGGACTAAGTTGGAACGCGAGGGATAAGTATGTCTTCCTTACAACACTCATCAGACCATAACACAGCAGCGCTTAACATTCCGGTTATTAGGCAGAAATAGGTGCGGCGGTGGTGTTTCCGAATTAGGACCATAAAGACTTCTTCCATATGGATAATAACCCCTTAACTACCCCATTTAATAAAATGAAAACTACCGAACTCATAACCTAGAGTCCACGCAAAGTTGCGGACGGAGGTTGGTCAGCCATAAACCAAACCAAGCGGGGTAGGAAATCCGATCCCGGGCTGTAATGAATTGAACATTAGAAACTCGTTAATATAATAGCTTGCGAGTTGTATGCAAACATTTTATATTATTCTGCGTATTCGTTATTTACAAATTATCGCAGAGTGTAATAAAAAGAAATCAAAGAATTCCCAAACAATTTTGCAACATATTAGACTCCGAAAATCGAATTCATCCTCTGATACAAATAATCGTTATTTGGCAAAGGATGCTATATTATACATCCTGTTTGCTCTTATATTTAATATATTCCTCTTTATACGATAAAACCATTCAATATAATCGATAGCATAATTGATTCGGCGATTAGCAAAGAAAGATATTATATATTATTATTAAATATAACGTAATAATTTTATTATTAATAATTCTAGAAGTATTATACATTTAAATGTCGTTGGTAATAGGGAAAGTGTCTTTGTATATTATATCCGAATTTACCTGTTCTTATAATTCGCATAATAAAAGTAGAACAACCTATTTTCCTAATATTTGGCGAGGTTCATGTTGTAACGACTAAATATGTTGTTTATAGACGGGTCCTAAATAAGAAAAGTTAATCGATACAAATTAAATAAAAAATGAAGTGTCTGTTTGCAATGTCAAAATAACAGCTTTGTACTAAATGTATATACTTACTCGTATAACAAAAAAAACTGTCGTTAATACATTTCTCTGTCTGGCTGTTTGTACTGTGATTTTAAGGGACTGGGACGCTATTTTCACTAGCATATGGTTGATGTAATGGGCGTAACTTTGTCTACTTTTATTTTTGAAAAAGAATTAGACTTCCAGAAATAAGTACATTATATACCTGCACGTCGTTACCGCCACCGACGCTAATATCGGTTACTATCAGCCACATTAGAGCCGACTATCGCTTAATTTTGGGGTCTGTGTAAGTCCTGTTGCATTTTTTAAACTTGGATAAAACCGCGGGACACATTTAGTATTTAAATACGTATTAACAGCGATACTATAAACCTATTTGCATTTAATCATAAATAGCGTTAAATGTATGAAAAAACACATAAAATTTTCATCGTGATCACGAAAAAAGTCTGAATTTATATTCAACTTTTAATCAAACCCAACCTATTTCAAGCTCCAGACTTAACAAATTTACATATTTTCGTAGCATGTTCATTTTGATTTGCACTATTTCGATAGATGTTAAAGTAGGATTCAATCTTTATTTATGAAACAATTGCACGTGTGTGTTGGTGGGCGTGTAAATCGTTTCCAATATATAAAGGTACTATTTCAAATAAGCTCACAGCATTGGTATTGATGTAACAAGTTTCGTTTGAGTTGGCGTATCACATACGCCAACGTCCTTTTATGCAGTGAAGAGCATCTAATAGCGATTTTTTTGCTATTTTCGTACTGGTAGTGATTTCTTAGAATAGTTTGATTTCAGGTTTGTGGTAGAACACTTTTATCACACCGCATGGCCACAAGTTCTACGCGCATGTAACGTAGCAGATGAGATCCACTGCAGCATGACATGACAATTGCGTTAGGAAATGAATAATGTTGAAGAAAACCTATTTTCGTACTAATACTAGCATATTAGTATGATATACTAAATGCTGGATTTAAAGGTGATAAACTTTTTGAAGCCATGATGGTGTAGTGAAATGCTTAAGGACATGGATTTCGTTTTGGATAAACCGAGGCGCCGTCTAGTCGAAATAACACATTCCTTCCATTAACTTCTTCAAGTACAGAAGAAAAAATCTATAACAATCTAAAAATAATGCTCAGAAGTGACCGTGAGTACGACATTGTTCTCTTCAAAGATCCGATTCTAGATAACTCACTTCCTGTATCCATAAAAACGTTCACCCATTGGAAAATTTACGACCAGAAACAGGATCTTTAGGAGTAATTTTACATTTATCTAAGCGTGCAAAGTAATTACTGAACCAACCGTTTTAAAAACATTAAGCTTAGCTTTTTCAAATGTACAATATTTTTACCCTCAGGGAACTTCTACCCTTTAGAGCTTCCCAAGAAATGATTGCTCAATCTCCTGGATTAATTCCTTAGCCAACAACTTCAATAGAATAATAAAGAGAAATAAGAACAGCCCTTTTATAATACCATGCGGCAAGCGTATACTCACCATTTCTTTATTGGCGGTGGCTTTGTCTAGAACAGCATCAAGCCACTCCCACTGCTTCCTAGCATGCACGCTGTTAGCCTCTCGAAGGCTGAACAGGTTTGTGTTCAGCGCTACTATTCGTAGCTTGCTGTGTGATTGTTCTATTGTGTAGTAACCACCTGTGAAAAGAGAATCGAATTAAGATACTTCAAGATAATAATATTAAGTAGAGGAGACTTCAGTCATGGCCCTAATTAACGAACTAGAGGGTAGTAGCCAAAAATGAGGGCAGGCGTTAGTGGACCGGTGAGAACTCAAAACGAGCAGTTAGGCCTACGACTTAGCCCTTGTAGTTTCGGCATTAGAATAGGTCGACGGAGTTCAGTTCCGTTCCGTTGGAGATAACGGAGACATGTTCGCAACGTTGAGGTCGGCCGTCGGGATGGTTTCAGTCAAATAAAATTCCACAAAACTATTGGAGATTTCCCCCTCGACACGAACATAAAACCCTACAATCTATCAACTGACTTAACGTATTATCAAGTTAACATAATAATATATATCGTTCTAAATCACACAAGGACGCATAAACTTTTGGGATAAATAAAGATCCATTCAACTCACTACCTCGCTGCATTGCAGAACTGAATTTACCACATGATAGAACCAGTGTAGCTCGACCAGGGAGGTGGTACTTCCCCCACCTATTTGTAGCGTGAAGCAATTCTAGCGTTTCGGTAGAAGAGTGTAGTTGCCGGCTCACTTATGTATGAGGCGATCATCTTAGTCCTCGGGAGTAACAACGCATCTGTGATCGACTTCAGCTGGAACCCGTGTTCTATATGACTTCAGATAGAACGACTGTTCCATATGAAGTTGCTTACAGATGTCCATGGACGGTAGTAACCATTTACCATCAGATGAACTGCATGCCCGTTTATCTACTTCATTCTAATAAAAAAACTGAATAGATTAATTACACTACATTTGTTTGATTTTACCAAAATTTCGTTTGGTTTTTCAATCAAATAAAACATTGAACCTACATGGAATATTTTAGGGTAGAAGATAGACGAATCAAAGCTTCGTGTAACATAAATGCATCATGCAAAATTTAATATAACGGAACTCAAAACTTTCAACAACCTCAAATTTCGAATTTAGCGCCAAACTATCGCACTATCGAAATAGTTCTGCATTTCAGTTTCAGTTGATATTTCATGGTTGAGATAGTTCAAAGTTATTAACGCTTTTTTAATTCACAGATAATTTTGTAAACGACCAAAGCTATCACGAAACTCGAATAAAGGTTTTTTGCAACGCAATATCAAATTACTGGTATCAATACAATATTATTGAATACGAAACTGATAAAACGCGTAGTATTCATGTATTCATGTACTTACATTTCATAAAATTAATGGTTATGCCTATAGCTCATATATTTTCCGAAAATTAAAAAAAATGCTTTTTAAAACATATTGCATGTTTTTGTGATTAATCAGATTGTACATAAACTGAAAATTATACATGCCTAAGGGATGTAAGTAGGAAAATCTCATATGAGAATTACATACGTCCCGTTAGTATTTAAGAGTGACTTACGTCCCAAAAACATGACAGACAAAAGTAGATAATACAATGAAAATAGCGGAGTAGAACTTTGTTAATAGTTAGTTTCACTCTCTTTGACTTTGAACTTTGAAGAGTTATACTTTTGAATACTTACCGTTCTTTAAAGTCTGCAACGCTTCCATGGGAAGCCAATGGCTCCACAGGTTTGTGAGGCTCTCAGACGGTGCCGGGTCTGTATGACCCAGCGCAGGGAACACGAAATGGGAGCTGAACGTCATCCGAAGCAACTCCGTTATGTTCCTGATAGCCTGGTATCTGTCTTCTTCATTGCCTGTGTAGTGCGCCGCTATGATGTCACTATAAATAATATAAAATACTCAAAATTGGTTACAGGTTAAAGAAATAAAAAAATGTGTTTGATTTTGAAATAAGTCTCTCATTCTCGTTTGATGTGCTCTAAATTATTATAAATGATATAGTATGA
>MOOZ01001902.1:134240-145153 GCA_002930495.1 Cecropterus lyciades | reverse complement strand
AACTCTCAGGTGTGTAGGTTTCCTCACGATGTTTTCCTTCACCGTAAAGCAGTAATAATTAACTTCTAATACGCACATAATTTTAGAAAAATCAGTGGTGCGTTCCTGGGATTCGAACCTCGAACCCTCGATTGAGAAGCCGAGTTTCAACCATTCGGCTATCACTGCTCCAGTTACACCTAATTCCGTCTGATAACAACACAGTTAAAAGCAGCTGGTAAAAAAGGTGTGATAAGTGGGATATACTTATCCGGGACGTTCCAATTTAGTCCTCAGGAGGCACGTGTTGTCGACTTCAGGTAGATTTGTAATTTATCTCGGGTTGTTTGATCGAGTTGGTTGTAGGATCACAGGAGTCCATGGGCGGCAGCGGTCACTTACCAGGTACAATGCATGCTCCTTTACAACTTCTATAATATATATACAACATTCTACTAACATCATTATAAATATTTTTTATTGAAATATAAGAAAACACGTAAATCCTTAAAAATACAAAAAATATATTAATGTCGCTGCTTATTTAGTTAATGCGATTTCTACACCAATTAGGCACTACGCTGAAAAAACAAAACTAAGAATCATTCTGATTAATTCCAAAAAATATAATTTAAAAAATCCAGAGAAAAACATCAAAAATAAAACAATACTCTTTCTGAATCGATCGTTAATAATTACTTAATATTAATGAGGTTAATATTTAATTACCTCTTTAATATATCTTCTTAACCAAATTACTTCAAATAATTAAAACCGCGTATCGTGAGTACCCGTTACAAATTAAAATAACTCACCATAAACTTATTAACCAGTTAATTTAAAGGTATATATCAGTAACAAATGCTAACGGTTTGATATTTTGGAGTGATTTCTCAAAAGTTCATAAGTAGAATACAGGTACATTATCTCGAAAATAATTTGATATTGATGATATTGTAGTATTTTAATACATATATTTTTAGAATGGTCTATTTACTAGTTTTCATTTGATACCCATATTGTACCGATAATAAAAAGGTCCCCCCCTCCCCCTATATTTTCTTTTAAAAAACATACAGCCTATGTCACTCTACAAATTGAGACGATTCTAATGATATGCCATACTTCACAATCCGTCAAGCCGTTTGGGCTGTAGCGCGTGCCAAAGAAATGGATATACATACATACATCCATACATACATATATACATACATACGTTCGAAGAACATCACCCTCCTTCTGATGCAGTCGGGTAAAAATATATCAGTAACAAACGCCTAACGCTTCGATATTTTGGAGTGATTTCTCAAAAGTTCATTAGTAGAGTTTTCGAGATAATGAATCTGCATTCATTATCTCCAAAATAAATAATCAAACGTCGTACCTCCTACTTACGGCTTTGTGTAGGAAGTGGTTTCTCGTGCCACTATTATAGGTATAGCGTTCCAAAAGTTAATTATCGTTTATGAGATAGACATATTAATCTACTAAATAATAATGGAATATCTTATTGTCAATATCATATTTGGAAGTGACGGCGGAAATTAAACGAGATTGTTGCGAAGAAATCGAAAATACGTCTGGTTTATGTGTCAACAAACTGCTTGTATATTTCAATAATTATAACAAATATATATTAAAATACTATTTTTTGGTTTTATTTTAAATGTTTATTTCCATGATGGTAGAACTAGTATAGTTTGACCAGGGAGGTAACATCGCCACACCTACATGAGGCGACCATCTTAGCCCTCGGGAGTAACAACGATCGACTTCAGATACCCTATTTTATATGAAGTTGCTTACAGATTGTCCATGGCCGGCAGTAACCATTTACCATCAAATGGACTGCATGCCCGTTTGCTACTTCAATATGATCATAAAAAATATTACCCTCCTTCTTACGCAGTCGGGTAACCATCAAAATAAATCACAACAGCGCGTAACCATGCGCTGTTAGGTCAGAATACGTGTAGCAGTACACTCGACCGCAAAGGGCTGTGCCTTTAAAAGAGATTCTCATAACATTAACTTAATTAGTCATTCCAAACTCAATTAATGTTCTTCAACTGCGGGGTGCTACCTCGTGGCACAATTGCAAGTTGTTTTAGGAGCAAATTTTGTTTTATCCTCTCTTCTAATACTGTTACAGTAACTTCATTAGTATTGTGGTAACTTAATTAGGTTCTGTAAACTGAGCGGTAAATCTATTTTGACTAAAATAACGCTAGGGAATTAATTTCGTCGTCTAAAAGTGGAGTTGGAATCGAGTTCCAATACGCCACATTGATATTTCAAAATAATTTGTTTATTCAAAATCTATTAGAAGAAGTAATTATCCCCAATATCAGGTCTTCTGAAAGAAATCTTATTCGAACTACGCAGTACCTTTAAGTTAATAATAGTCTCTCTTAATAATTTTCTCGTTGGGTGTGTATAAATAAACACAATAAACAAATAATTTTTACATGCTTTAACTGTGAAAATTTCGTGAAAACAGAGTAAGGAAAAAAATCTGTCTCAAATGAAGTGAAGTCTAACAACACAAACTTGGCCAATGTCGTGGACTATGGCCTAAACCCTTTAAATTTTGACTGGAGACCTGCTGAGCTTTGGCACGACGACGAATAAGATGAACAAGGGCCACCTGAGGGAGCCCTTGGGCACCCAAAAAATTGGGCACCCTTGGACAGTTGTTTGTTTTGTTTACCAAACATACAACTGACTTCTTCCTTTGCAGCTCCCTTAAGTTGGGGTATGGGTCAATGCTGTTATGGGAAAGACGAAACTGAAACCATCCATTTCCGGGATAGTCTTCTCAATCTGTGAACTAACAAGGGATAATGCATGAGCCGATATATTTAATTCCCATCAATCATCCTATATTAGTTTATCGACTAAGCCCTACAGACTTGGCTCCAATCCCATACAGGGCTGTGCACATAGAGATTACCGAAAGCTATTAGTGCAATGCAGGCCCAATTGTTTTGAGCAACCGCAAGATTCCATATTAGATTGCTGGCTTACATACAACGGCATAGTAACAATACACCAGAAATCACTACAAAATTCCTTTTTTAGTAAATTTCTATCGTATTTGAGGTCACTAGTTTTATCCTACTGCGTTGAAGGGGGTAATGTTTTGTGTTCGTCAAGCCATTTGGGTTGAAATGGACATACATACATTACACTCCTGACGAAGTCGGGTAAAAAGGCGCCTGTAAATAGAAATAAAAAGGGGCGAAGGAATAAGTTTTTTTTAATATCATTAAAATATGGGTGTCAAATGAAAGCTAATAACTGGACCATTGCAAAAACATTTCACAAATATTACAAAGCGTTAAATTAAATAAATTATTAAAAAACAAAATATCCGACTGCCAATTTTAGTTTTAGAATTCGGCCATTTTATTTTTAAAATAATTTCTTGCCATGTGTATAACAACTTTAGATCCATGTGAACTAGTGTCACTAGCTACAGGAGAAAAGATATATAAATCTAACCTAATACATAAATCTTTCGTACAATCAATTGGAGACCACCAACCTGATACACTTAGCACCTCACCAACGTTCCTGAAAGGTCTCGTGATCATCACGAAATGTATGTAAAGTAAACGAGGCATGCAGTCTTCCTGATTGGAAGTGGTGACCTGCACCCGTAAATATCCGTAAGCAACTTAATACAGATCAGGGCTTTTAGCAAAAGTCGGTCACATACGCGTTGCTACACCCAAGGGCTAAGATAATCGCCTTATATGGAAGTGGACCGGCAACATCACTCTTATACTGAAACGCAAGAACTGCTTCACGCGAGATACAACACAAATAGAACCTCTGTTCTAAATGAATTTGCTTATAGATGTCCATGGGCGGAGTAACCAGTTACCATCATCCGCCATCAGGTGGACCGCATGCTCCTTTGCTACTCAAACTGATAAAAAAGGTGAAAGTTTATGAAGATATAGGTATGTGTATTTGTCACATTCTCTCTAAAACTAATATTCGGGTTTAACTGAAATTTGGCACACAGATAATGATCAATCAGTTTATGATCAGGATTAACACACACGATACTCATTACCTTGGTAAACGTGACCGAAGCTAGTATTTCATAAAGCTAAGATAAATAGTGAAATATACATATTTATTTAAGAAAATATTTTAATTTATACCCCATTAGCGTGAAGCAGATTATTCGTTCACGATCCAGACCGCAAGCGATTGCAGGGTTATGTAGTTAGAAAAGCAAAGTTTGGCAGGATTATTAGGGACAATTCAGGACTTAGGCTTAAGTAGTTATACACTGCTTTTACAAGCTTGACAACAGAATCTGTAGTCAGACTATTTGAGAGTATTTCTTAATATTAGTATTCTTTATAGGTCTAATGGGAAGATTCAAAAATTAATCGATCATCAAAATATAACTAAATCCACAGCGGATGTATGGTTCGATCGGGGAAGTACCACCGCTAAACCTATTTTAAGTGTGAAGAAATTAGATGCCGACGAACTTACATATGAGGCGATCTAAGTTTTCAATGGTAGAAACGCACTTGTGATCGGCTTCATATTGTTCGATTTATGTGGAGTTAGTTACAGGTGCCCATCAGCGACAGTGACTTTCCAAGTAACCTAAATGGTCTAGGGTAAAAACCAAAGACGCTTTGACAATGGCGAAAACTTTATTAGTGCGATATACCTACATCCTACTAATAACTTAACAAAACTGAATTATTTATCTTATTTTAGAAATGAAGAACTGCATGCATATTGAAAAATGTCTATGAAATTGCACAGACAATATATAATCAGAATATACCAAGGCTTCCACCAAAAAATATAAAAGATATAATCATAGAAGCCCATGAGTGGAACCGCGGGGAAAGCTAGTATATAATAAATGACAAGACCTTCAATGGACAGCAACTACAAATTGTACCAATTACATATTCCGAGGCGGCACGCGTAAAATAGATGATTTCTATCACCGTAAGCCTATTACTTTAATTCCACAGTTATTTTGTATCCATGAGAAAACTCCAATGCTTACTTTACATTTTAACTTTGAGCTGTCAGTGTTATTAGACCAATCATTGGGTATTTTCAACAATTTGTTATTATTAAAGCATACCTGAAATTTTAGGTTTATGTTGAATTTGGGGGAAAAGACGGCAATTTACGTATGTAAGTAATTAAGTAAACAACAAACACAAGTATGTTTGTTGTTTACTATATAATATAGTATCCTTTTGACGACGATGACGACTCACGTGGTGGAGCGGTCACCATATCGGTCTGACACGCAGTGGGTTCCGGGTTCGATCCCCGGCTAGACAGATATCTGAATGATGAGTTTAGATTTCTGTTCTGGGTCTGGGTATTTGTATATTCGTCTTTGTGTGTCCATGGCTACTACGACACAGGAGAAAATCCTAATGTGGGGCTATGAGTGTAGAAATCATTTTGAAACTTAGTGTCTACTCACACGAACCACGCCACAAATATTGACAAGTAGTGGTTACATTATTTGCGTGTAAACAGGAGCTGGCCTCGCGTAAACGACATCGCTTGTATAAAAGCTGCATTTTGGTTTGATTGTGACGTCGCGTCACATCTCTGGCCAAGATTTACGTTTGGAGGGGGAAAAAAGGACAAGTTTTGGTTTGGACGTAGCCGAAGGTTTTTAGATCAATTTGGAGTGGAGACCAGGTGATAGAACTAGTGTAGTTGGACCTGTGAGGTACTACACCTATTTGTAGCGTGAATCAGTTCTTGCGTTTTGTTGGAAGGTGTGGTTGCCGGTTCACTTATATATGCGACGACCATATCAGACCTCAAGAATGAAGTTCCTTACATTTCATTGAATTCTCATGAAGTTGCTTACAGATGTCCACAGGCAGCAGTTACCACTTACCATCAGGTAGACTGCATGCTAGTTTGCAACTTCAATCTTATAAAAAAGAGACTATAATTATATAAGTTTATATTAGTCGGTATATACTATTCGATAATTTGGTACGATCCATCTATTAAGATCATGAAGGAGATGGATGATCACTTTATTGTATACTACTAAATTCTTCAAGTATAGACTTATTCGATTTGCTTTAACTAGTCCATTTATTAAGTATTAAGGATAGTAACTTAATAACGAGGATTTGACGATATCGATGATGAATACATACTTTTATTCGGACCAAAATAAAAGGTAACGTTAAAACATCCTCAAAAAATAAGGCACAAAATAAGCCAAAGATCTTAAGAGCACCTGACCTTAGCGTGGATCATAAATTAGCGTCACACAAAAATGATTTCATCCAAGCACCTTTCAAGGAAGCTTTCTATTATCCTGAACTTAAATGTTATTCACGATTCATCCGCTGGCCGTTCATTCTTTTGTGGAGAAACACGAGATTTACCACATTAATATTCGCCCTGATTTATTTCCCAACGAGATTGTACGGAGTACTTCCCATTATTTAAGATAGCGGGATAGATATTACATTGAAATTTATTAAAATGGAATCTGCCATTCGTACAATCGGTAAAGAGCGTTCGGGGAAAAATATTCGACCCTTTGTGAGGTAAAAGGTTACCTCCGGAACATATAAAAGATGACCTAATCTCGTGTTATTAGAGTTCTAGAAAGATCTTGGCTGTTATAAAATTGAGTTTTCTTAACGATTATTATTATTGAAATAAGTAATTGTATTGTTTTTTTTTTTAGAAATGCTCTTATTTCACTTTTACATATCTGTCCTCTGAATCATATTCTATTCTAACGTCACAATCACACGCATTTGTTGCCTGGAAGAAATCGCTGTTTAAAGATAGGACCGCCTTTTGCATACGATTGAAGTATAATATTCTATTCTAATCTCTTCCTCGTCGATAATGGTTTTTAGAGAAAGTTTTAGTAGAAGTACAGCGGAGTTCAACGCTGATATCAATTTTTAAAGGTATGTAAAGCAGTACAGGACTACAAATAACGCTTTCTACATACATAGCCCCATTCTAGGATTTGTTTCCTGTATCGTGGGAGCCGTGATAAACACTCAGACCCAGAACAAAAACCCAAATTTGTCATTGTAATATCTGCCTGGCGAGAATCGAACGCGGAGCCCATTGCAAGTCAGACTAGTATGGTGACCAATTGGTCACAAAACGTGTTAAATTAATCATCAGGAGTAAAAAATACTTTTCCGGCTTCAAATGTGTTTCCGATTTTATTTACTGTGTCAATAACAACTTCCCACCAAACTGCATGCTTATTTGCCACTTCAATTACAAGCCGAAATATAGTCAAGGCGAAAGAACTCAGTCAATCAGCAGTAATTCCGCCGTGAGCAAATTCGATTTGAAACGAATAAGCCGTAGCTAACGGTGTGAGGCATCACGAAGGCTTGCGTGATCGACCCCCCGCTACCCCACGCACACCGACCACATAATAACCCCCGTTGATTGATGAATACATCCCTTCACGTCAGTTCGAAGCTTAACCACAGTTAAGGAGGAATCGTACGTTACTGATAAATAGACCCTTTATTCTATTGATTTCTTAATGATAATCTTAGTAATACAAAGTAAGATGTTTTACACGTAAACTTTCGTGAAATCTACATAACTCCACCAAGAAACTTAATACACAACGTAGACAGTTTTGGTGGTAGATCGAGTATGGTTTTGCGAACCACCACAATATCTATTTTAAACGTTTCGGTGGAAAAATTTAGTAAGAAACGACGATCATTGTCCTGGAGTAGAAACTTATGTATACTTTTCAATAGCACCTGGAAATGAACAAGTCAATTACCTCATATGCTTACCTCAACTAAAATTGACGGTGGAATTCCCAAAATTTATTTTTACTGCATTATTTTCTCTTTTCTGTGTACAATGAATTATGTTATTATACATTCATGGCAACACTGGGACACGATGACTGATCATTCTTATCTGGCTCTTGCTTGTTTATTGAGACCATTAGTTTTGGTGGAGTTCTACTATTGTTGTGAAAGCGTAGCTCCACGATGTACTAATGTGCATCTTTATACGTAAGTACAGTTTGATATAAAGCGGCGGTGAGTCAGTTCTTATGATTAATGGCTTTATTTATTATGAGCTCTTGATCATAGCGCCACTAGAGTGTAATTTTTCTAATTCTTTGTCTTTAAACATACATGTATTTGCACAAAATCATCTACATTTTCTTAGAAGTTTCTTCTTAGTTTAGCCATTTTAATCTACGTTTAGTTTCAATAAACAGACATATGAGAGTGTTAAAAATAAATTTAAGATTCTGGTAAATTGATAACCTAATCCAATTAACTGTTTCAAAATATTCTAAATAAGAGTCCGGCTGTGGATTATTTTGGTGATTATTATGGTAGGGATACCCTGCAATATTACTTTTTCATTTAATTACTAAATTCATCTTTAATTTGTAAACTATCCTTAATAATAGATTAAAGTGCTGTGTGGTATTGGACTGGAATAGAACCATTGTCTCTCTTCCCTCGAATAGGAGGCCATGAAGAAACAAAAGCCATGTGATGAGTAGCAGCGTTTTCAAGTGTCTCGTTAATACTCACGGCCAGTAAAACGCATGTCAGGTGCAGTGACTATTGAAATAAATCACCATTAGAAAGATCTATTACCAGTTGACCTCAAAAGGTTGATGTATGTAAAACTTACAATCAAGAAAGTAATAACTATTCCACGTTTGCTATTTCTATTAGGTTAAATAACATTAAATAAAATTACAACAACAGTTCGAAAATTCAAACACTAAAATTTAAGCGCATTAACATTTTATTGTGCTAAATTCAATGAGAATAAACGCGAAGGCGAGAGCACGAATAGCCGACATTCATTAACTATTCCACTCCGGTGTCTTTATTCCCTTTAAAATCGAATTTCTGTAAGTCCGGAACGAAGATGCCCGGAAAGCTATTATTCAAATCGTTGCATGCTTCGATTAATTGTTCTAACTTGTTCCTCATTCAGTGCTATCTAATAATGTTCATGATCGCTTACTTCATTTTTATTACCTCGTTTATTATGCTTCGTGTTTTATTTATATTTCGCGATCGTATACAATTGTGCACAGTTTAATTATTTTTGAAATTATAGTTCTTTAGAATCGTTGTGATTTAAAACTCTATGAAACGAAAATGCGCTTCGAAAGCAGTTGTGAGCGCTACAACTAAATGACGCTGTACATCTTTCTGAATCACGCTTACTTCGTAACTCGCGAAAGAGCTCAAGTTTGGTATATGCGAAATAAGGTGTCCGAATATGGGCTACAGTGACAACTTTATTATATTATACATACTTTTTTGTGTGTGTTAAAACACATCTTATAAATAAGACCTTACATTTTTATTTTTTGTCTTTAAATTAAAGCTTTTTAAATGTATTTTCATGTTCTAAACTTGATGTGTGAGCTATGTTCTATATCATTACTCATTCATACTACTAGATAGTGAGTTATTGTTCTTAAAGTTATTCACTTTTGTATATTAACGTTCATAATATGTTATTTTCAATAATTTAACACAACGTATCTGTCACATTACATATATATGTACTTACGAGTATAATGACACAGAAATAACGAATATATACAGAAATAATAATTATCGTTATAAAAAAATCATGTAAAATCAGATCCTATTTTACACTTCTATAATTATTCAAGCTTATTATTTATTCCTCTTGTTTCATTACTTTTCAGAACGAAGACTTCTTTACTTTACTTTACTTTCGTACTAAGCAAATGACCATTAATGAGGTGCATTGAATATAACTATGCGTTGCACTTAGCGTTTTCTAGTTTACATCGAATAATTTATCGCTAAATAATTATACGTATCTACGTCCCATAGTCGGGTCTTATCTTCCAGGTAAATAGATTAATACCAAAATATGTCACATACTAAAGTTAAATCTATCCCTCCAATCTAAACTACGAAACCAATTTAGAAAGTTTGCACCAGAACACTATTGTATTACACTGGCATATATGAATAACGTAAATTAAATAGGCACTAACCAAATAAGTATTGACGTTAGATTGTTTGAAGGTTAAACCTTCAAACAATCTAACGTCAATATTGACCTGAATTAACCTTTATAATATGGAAGTAGCAAATAGTCCACCTGATGGTAAGTGGCCACTGTGGCCACTGCCGCCCATGGACATCTATAATCAACCCTAAAAAAGATCAGTTTTACCTGGGACAAGTATATCTCCCTTACCACATCCTTCAGGCCAGAACACAGCAACGCATAACACTGTTATTAGGCAGAAATAGGTGTGGCAGTAGTGCTTCTGGAGTCGAACCATAAAAAGTTATATCACCTTAAAGAGTCTAGCCACTATATAAAAAAGACAATACCTGTTTTTAAAGACAAGTATCAAATACCCTGACAATACCATCAAGTAATAATAAACGAGTATTTTATAAAATATCGATTATCATATATACTTCGCTAGATCACGACGAAGAAACTATGTTCTACGAGTTTTTCTTTTGGGAAGTCAGTTAAAAAATATTCCAAAGGAACCGATTATAATAAATCTCCTGACTTTAAATTTAAATATTATATTTAAGCACATTTGACATGACATAAAATCTCACATATGTGAACAATATACAAAATTTTACAAGCTTGCAAATAAACTGGAGAAAGAATAAAAATGTATATAAAATCATAAGAGCGATCAGACAGATTATAGGGCGGAAAACGAGTTCCGATATAGACTACGTTTCTTGATCGAGCTTTCCCGGAAGCATTGCTTCGACGATGTTGATTCAAGTGTAACTTGATTGTTACATTGTGAGGAATAAAGTCTAAGGTGTTGGAGTTTTTTGCGTTCATTGTTGACGGAACTTAAGCATAGTTATTCTCTTAGCGTTTTATTCCAA
>MOOZ01001902.1:96549-110071 GCA_002930495.1 Cecropterus lyciades | reverse complement strand
ACTTCTACACCTGTTTCACCTTTATCGGTAAAGAGTAGCGAGAATTACAACATAAGTTATGTATGAAGGCATTTAACGTACTTAATACGTGGACCCTTTGAAAATCTTTATTTTCTAACACTGCTATTACCGGAATTGTAAAGGTATATATTATACATGCTTAAAAGCGGCATAATACGTATGAAAGTATTTCAAGTCTATAAAAAAAAACACGCTTTCTACATTCATAGCCCCACACTAGGATTTTCTCCTGTATCGTGGGTGCCATGGATACACAAAGACGAATACACAAACACCCAGACCCAGAACAGAAACCTAAACTCATCATTCAGATATCTGACTGGCCGCGGATCGAACCCGGGACCCACTGCGTGTCAGACTGGTATGGTCACCGCTCCGTCACGCGGGTCGTCAAATAAAAAAACCTTTTTGGGAGTTTTTGTTTTTAATTTATAGAACCTGTGTAGTTCTACCGGGGAGGGACCACCGCCCCACCTATTACACCGTAAAGCAGTTCTTGAGTTTTGGTGGAAGGGTGTGGTTGCCGGGTCACTTTCATATGATGTAACCACCTTATACTTCGGTAGTAACAATGCATCAGGCAGAACCCCTGTTCTATATAAAGTTGGTTACAGATGTCCATAGGCGGTAGTAACACCTTACCATCAAATGGACTGCATGCTCGTTTGCTACTTCAATCTAATATAAAAAACATAAGTTATGGGGTTTTACAGGACTAATTAATAATTATGAACAATTGTATGTTCTACGACCTTACTGTTAATATGAATAATATTCGGTAAGGAAACGGGTTTTTGGAACAATGTGGCGAATGTTTGTAGAATCAGAGAAACAACAATGTAATAATATTATCGTCGACATTATAAATTATAAAAAATAAAAATAAAAATAAAAAAATAGAAACCGACTTCTGTGGCATAGAAGTCTAGTCTAGAAGTTTAAAGTCAAAGTAAAAAATAATTTAAAAATATCATATACCGACAGGATATAGTTTTGTCCTCGTCATCTGTCTGTCCTCAGTTTGACATATAGCGAAATATGAATAAATCCGTGAAAATACATCAAAAATAATACTTACAGTCGAACATAGAACCTCCTCTTTTCCTGAAGTCGGTTAAAAATAATCTTAACTGATCTATGTTTCTTACACGAAGTCCACAATACTCATATTCTAATTTTGGCTATGTTAAATTTTTTTTAATACAATTTTCTAGGTATTATATTACAAGCGTATTTTATATTTATAAGCGAACGTTTATCGTTTATTCTTTCGCGGTGAAACACATCAAGGCTTACACTAGCACAAGAGCTCATAAGCTCTTTTTATGCCTTTGAGACAGTTGAAATCAGCGCTGTGTGCCGTTCCTTGTATCATCAGCCGCGGAACTACATGTCCCAGTTCATCTGAGCCCTTCAGGTTTTAATAAGATCTAGACTTCTGGCAACTATATAAATTTGGTGTATATTATTCCTCAAGCATATTTAAAATCGATCCCACTCACAGGGATACTTATTAATTCAGTGAGATCAGTCAAGTATATGTCGTAACGCCTTATTTTCATAAATATACTTCACCATAAATAAAAGGTAACAAGAAATTAACTAGAAGGCGTAACAGTACAAAGGTACCGTTACGCCTATTACGTATAAGGCAGAAATAGATAAGCCGATGGTACGAGGGTGCTATAAAATTTTAAAGGGTGCTCTTTTTATTTTCCAGCTAGCTAACTTCATAGTTCGATAACAATAAATAAAAAATGGCAATAAATCTTAATATAATCACTATATTTGTATATCTAAAGCGTCAACTTCGGCAATCCCTCAAGTTACAACCTTGAGACTTTGAAACGCTGTTTTTCTTTCATTCCTTATATTTTCGTTTTGGTGTTTTCTTTTATTATAATGAATAGGCCACTGCAGCATATTACAAAAATATGAGGTGATTTGTCAAAATTACGTTTAACCTTGAGTGCGGTACAGACAATAGGGGGTTATTTGTTATGTAGTCAAACCCACGTTTCGCGACCTTGTTTATTATTAAATGCGATCTGTGCCTTATTACGAGTTTATAAGGTTTCCATAAAATGATATTTGTTTACGTTTACGCCCTGCAGGTTATTACACGTTTACGTTTTTGATCTCAGCTGTTACTTTTCAATGTTGGGTAACTGGTTAGCAATACGGTTACTAATACGTTTATCGTTTTCAGGGAATAAACTGGTACTACGGGTTACTTTTAGCGCGGATTATCACATTGCAGGGTTTGCATTTGTTACTCACAAAGGGCAGTCCGACTTAAGGCTTTAAAAGATTGTTTGTTAGTGTCAGTGACTAAGTTCAGTCGTCTTATTTGTTTGTCATGACATGACCGTAACGGTTTTACTGTAATTTAAATGTAATATTAAGAACAATAAAAACCAATTATTTAAGATGATTAAAAAGTGAAATGGCTTACAGTCAAGACGACCTTTAATGGATCGCACTGTCATGAAGATCCTTAGTGTATCATTTCATTAAAAAAATACGGTACGGTAACTAAAGATCCAAAAAGTAGACCACCTAATTTAGTCAACTTGAATGCAGTTTTCAGCGAAATGGATGAATGAAACAATAAATGTTAACTAATATGTATTTTACAGGATGAAAATAAAAATTATAATTAACTAAAAAAATCGAGGATAATTTTATTCGGTAAAGGAAAATCTCCCCTAGACTAATATCAATCTAAAATTAGAATAATGATGAATAAATTTTAGTTAATCTTACCTATTTTAGCGTGTGTACATGTGAAGGAAATGACACAGACGAGTGTCAGAACCAGGTTAGCAGTCTTCATTCTGAATCCTTTTAAGTCATCTTCGGGTAATATCTGTAAACAAGGAAAAATGTTTAGTTCAAAAATCAACAAATAATCTGACAAAGTGCGACACTATCTTTAAACGGCACAAATAATCACGTTTGTTGTATATGGTGGCTTAAGTATATCTTTTAGGCTGTATCGGTGGAGGAAAAGGCTTGTTATCTGTTTACCCGTGTGACTTTCTCTTACGGCTTAAGATTTAACAGGTATTCTTTGTCAACTTTTTAGTAGAAATGTGTTTGAATATTTCAACGATGATTATTTTGTACATAACATTATTGGCCTACCCTTTAAATAACGCTACAAACAAATTTATTATCCTTAGGATGGATGTCGATTCACGAAGATCGACTATGTATCGATAATGAACCATAAGCGATCGATGATTCTACCATAGGCGATAGATAATTGACAAGCTGTGCTCCGCGGTTTCACCCGTTACTAAATAAGAAAGAACAAACAAACATAGCGTGATGTTATATAGCCTATAGCCTTTCTCGATAAATGGACTTTTCAACACAAAAATATTTTTTCGATTCGCACCAGTAGTTCATGAGATTAGCGCGTTCAATCAAACAAACTCTTCTGCTTTATAATAATCGTAAAGTTGTTTATGCCTGGTGCCACCCGTTGTCTTTTAAAATGTATTATATATCGACTAATTCTTTCTATTATCGATCGATGACATCAATCGATCGGTAAATGACATCGATATTCAATGTTCTTTTTCGATGTTGAATGATCGATTCCACCATCGATCAACAATCAATCGATTGGTTTGAGTATGTATGTCCTTATAATCTAGTTGGTTCTTCCGGAGTCGAACTACAAAGAGTTCTACCACTACCTTGCTACTTCAATATTATAAAATCCTTAAATTAAAAATGCCTTAAAAATACCACATCCCTGAAGTTCACCTAATAAGTGAGCGTAATATACTCGCAGCATTCCGTCATTCTTTTGTTCAGCTGCCCTATTATCTTTTTGCAAAATACCTATTGTTTGCGCGACTTAACGATTTCCACCTGCAAATGGGAATGTCATAGTTCCCACCTACGTTTATTTGGACTAATGCTTTGTTTATGTATTTCCAGCCTTGATGGAGGTGATTTGTCAAAATTACGTTTAGTGTTGGGTGTGGTTGTAGAGCATAATGGTGTAATGTTAGATTTTAGTTTTTGTTGTTTAAGAAATTAAGTAGCATATAAGTATATAGTACATTTGATGGTAAGTGGTCAATGTCGTCCATGGACGTAGCCATCTCTATAGAACAGGGGTTCTATCTTTTTATGAGACTGAAGTCGAAGCAAAAGAGAAAGCAGTCTTCCTCATAGTTAGTGGTCACTACCGCCCATTGACATTTGTAACCTACTCGCCAGCTAAGGAGTACGGTTTATCATATCGCCTTAGAATAAAATGCAACATTTGCATATTGTAATTTTTTTTTAACAAAAAATATCAACCGACTTCTATGCCATAAAAAGCAGAAAATAATTTAGTTACTATGTACTTTGTATGTACTGAAAAGTGCCTATCAATTCAACTGCGGTAGAACCATGATACAATTACTTCAGATTTGTGATAGTAACGGTAATTTATTGCAGTTAGAAGAAGGCTTGTCGGAACAACTTATACAAAAGTTTCTTTTTATTCTCTGAGATAACACATTTGTATCCGATTCTATTTCCTAGCCCTTATAACGTGTTTATTAAGTTTGCTCAAGACGATAATTGTTTAGGTTTTCGCCTATACATTGCGATCGTTATATTATACATATTATAATATACATTTCACATTTTTACGTTTCCGTTTCCGGCTATACCTTGTAACGTATTTTACAATGGATAAACTTGTATTAAGGGTTAATGAGGAATTCAATATTGTTTGATTAGCAATCTCACATAGCGGCAACACATATCACCAAATGAACTGCATATTTATTATCTACTATGTTTCCATAAAATAAATAACAAACACATATATAATAGATTTAATACTGTTACATTATTATCCGCCACGATACGCGACTTATAAATTTCATGTATGTAAAATACTCATGAATATTAATACGGCCGGTCTGAGCCGACTATCGTATGACTGCTTTATTGGGGCGATTCAACTAAAGAACTTGTTTGATAGTAAGCTACAAGCAAATGTCATGCAGCTATGAATGGTTATTTATACCCGACTGCGTCAGAAGGAGGGTAACGCATGCTCTGCAGCTCAAACAGCTTGACCGATTATAACATATCATAAGAATCGCCTCAGTTTGCAGAGTGACATAGGCTTTATAAATATGGTGATTTTTGGCGGTATTTTATGTATTCAAATCGTATTAGTTTTTAATAGCAATAATAGTTTGTATATGCAATTGTTATTTATTGTAATTAAATATTAACTTTTAGAAACATTTTTTTATCAATATTTTTGACCTATTCCCAAACTGATTCCGTTCTTACGATTTGTTAGAAGAGTGTCGTTGCATGGTAATTTTCATATGAGGTGACCATTTTTCCACCATAGTAGAAGAGATCTGTGATTGACTTCAGATAGAAACTCTTTATTGGTATAAATGTCCATAGGCGACAGTGACTGCAAATCATCAGCTGAACTGCATCCTTGTTATTAAGAAACCATTTATTTGTATATAGGTAACGATATAGAGATGATCTGCATTCTTCTTGTTGGAATCTTTTGTCATAATTTGCTATTCGTGGATGTTTCACAATTATTTTATCTGCCTATAAGACTATTTAGAATATATCGGCACCTGAGTCTCGCGATAATGTAGCTTATCGCTATTGCCTATTAATTGGACAAATGCACAAATTATGCAACAAATAAATGGAGAGACATTGCAGTCCATAATGAGGCCTGAACAGGTGCTTGTGACTACTATCGTGTGGAACGTGAGCAAAAATCTGTTGGGTGAACTCATACATGTTCATTATAATATGCGTACTCATACGTGTAAGAGCTCATGTAAATTTGAAGAGACTAATTGTAAGGGTTGTACTTTCGTGGCGTCGTCTAGGCGCGCTGTTATATTATGCTATATTATGTTTTTTTTTTATAATATAGAAGTAGCAAACGAACATCCAGTTCACCTGATTGACATAAAGTAATCAACGTCGGAAAAGGTCAGAGTCTGGAGTCGAACCGCCTTCCAAGGTCCACCGTGTATTTCCATTAAAATAATACTATACATCCCGTACAGTATGATATTTGTGTGTACGTATCTTCAAAACTGTTTTATCTTCTTAATAACTATTGGAAAATAAAAAAGATATTTATAACTGAGAAAATTTCGAAAAAATCAATAAACGTATACGATCTTAAGTCATAACGGACTTACTAGTAATATTGTCATATTAGTAGTAAGTCCGTTAAAAGGTAAAAAAATTCAAAACAAGAATTAATATCAGAATATGAAACGTGAAGCCGTCTGTCGATCTTATGAGTGGTCATTGTCGCTTCGACAATATTTATCCTAGATTCATCAGGAGTTTTACTAAGTCGATCATTTACCATGCAGTGCAATGATAAAACCATTAAAAATATCTCAATTGATATATATCCTTCTAGTTAGATATTATTAACCATATACATTGACTCACAGTCAATTCGTAGCTTAAACTGGTGGTTTTGGGAGTGAAAAACTTTGTATAGGAGTTCCTTCTATAAAGATCGAATGTCAAAATTATGAAAATACATCAGTTAGAGACGCTAATAACTTAAATGGAAGCTTTCACTGTATAATATTATACGATATATATTCGACTCTCATCTGAAATATAACGGTGAAATGATAGTTATATAATTTATGATACAATCTAATACACAGTGGGTTCCAAGGTTGATTCTTAGACAGACATCTGAATGATAAATTTAGATTTTTATTCAGGGTCTGGGTTACTGTGTATTCGACTTTGTGTATTTCAATGGCACCCACATCGTATTATAAGGCTATGAGTGTAGAAATCATTACTTTTTATTTGTAAGATAAAAATAGGTATAATAGGCATTTACTACGCGCTTATAGTTTCAACAAATCACCTAACAGCAGATTCCTGGAATACTTATAGTTCCCATCCCACTGAGAAGTAACAAGCGTTCATACTGAAAGAAACATTTTAGTAGGAAATTATTTGAACGAGCTCGTTCTAAAAGCTCATTAACCTCCATTTAAAGTAATTAAATTTGCTGAGCGCATAAAAAGAATTTCATGTGATGTTTCGCTTGGTCTCTTATTTAATTTAGGCTCAATGTAGATAAACGTTTCGTAAAACAAATATTAATGAAGTAATGAAACTGCTAACTGCTGCTATTATATTTCAGCCAGTAATGAAAATTTTAAGAAAAAAGATCAAGAAGGAACTAGTATTGTTCGATCGGGGAGGTACCACCAACACACCTATTTCTAGCGTGTAGCACTTCTTGCGTTTCGTTGGGAGGTTATAGTTATCAGCTTTACGATTTAAGAAGAATTATTTCTCATAAAGAATTTACATAATTCATTTACTGAGAAATCATAACTCAAAAACATTATAATATCGGGCGTAGGTACAAAAAAAATATGTTATGTTATAAGATTACCATTTAGTTACTTAGATGACATACAAAATAAATGAAATAATTATAAAAGTGGGTTAACATTAAACAAGTAATATTGTTATACCCTCCGTATTCGTGGTTTTAAGTTACGTTACATTCTACGTTACGTTACTAGCTCCATAGCTATAAAACAAAACATCTTTGGATCTGGCATTCATGGTAGTCAGTAGTAAACTAACTAATTATTGCACTTATATAATTGAATACTTAAAAAAATCTAAGAAAAGTATGTATATAATATGTATATGATTAAATATATACATTAAAATGTAAATAATATTCTATAAATTATTTATTTAGTATTCAATTTTTTTTATTTTTATGAGTTTTTGTTGTTCGTAAATCAAATTTATGTTTCCAATATATGTGACTTTAATAACTTTTTAAAGCGATACATGGTACTTTATTATATCTTGCATACATATATCGCAACGCTTCTGTAATTGACTTCAGATGGAACCCCTGTTCTGTTTGAAGTTAGAAAGGTCCATGGGCGGCAGTGACCACTTATCATCAGGTGGACTACATGCTCGTTTGTTAATTTAATGTTTAAAAAAATGTTTCACAGTGATCACGGAAGTTGCTTACATTGACACTAAAGTAAGCTTTAAAAACAGATCCAATGTATGCAGAAAAAAAATCTCATTACACATTTTTATGACATTTTTCTGTATTATGAACAGTTTTCAGAAGATATTTAAATTTTGTGAGCTCCAAATTTCAGATAGTACGAGTACAATTTTGAAAATGCTTTTAAAAATTAAGGAGTTCGAATAAAACGGCTCGAATTTTACCATTTTAGTTACCTTCTGTAGAGGAAAAGGGGAGATCTCCCGCCAGGCGATGCCACTGCCTGGGACCGCGGTCGATGTTAACTTCGGACCATTTCTATATATGCTGAGATTCTATCAAACTCTAATAGTGTGTCCGACGTTGCGTCTTCTGATTGGCCAGTGTCAGTATGACGCGTATGACGTACTCCTTTGTTATACGCTGCTTGCGTCGTCTTTCGTGCTCAGCATTACATGTAAGGCGCGAGCTCATATTACTGTAGGAATCGCGACGCTACACCTTCGCATCGCATAATCCCAAAAATAAATTATAAAGTCCAGTTGTATGTGATATTTTGTGTACTTGAATCCATGGAGCTATGAAAGATGGGGTTGTGAATGTACAAAGCACCAGCTTTAAAATTTCGACAACCGACTCTTGAAACAACAAAGGTTAGTTTGAATTTTCCAATTTACTAGCCCAGTTTAAGCCGCACATCGTATAGTACCAAAAATATACGGCAAAATCCAGCTCTGTAGCAACAAACGAATAGATTTGTTTAGTTTGGTCCGATTTATACGTGGACGCAGAAGAATTCAATTTCCTGTACGAGAATCCGTAGCGTGGGCCGCTTTACATAGGATTACTGAGATGTAGTCTTACCGAATGTAAGGGTCAAGTTAGAAACGAGAACCATTTTAAATTTTAATTTCCTTGCCTGTCCACTAATGAAAATTTAAGATTATCAAAAATTCGGACTGCTTTTTCTTTATGTATGGTGTTTTAGTCGTATTTCGTGACATCTTGTAATTCGAGTATTTGCTAGTCAATGTATGCGTATGAATGTATACAACAAAAAAATTAATAATAGTTTAAAAAACTAAAAAACACGCTTTTTATAGAAAACCGAACTAAAAAATAGAAAATAAATTTAAATGAATTTAAATTAAGAAAATAGTGTTAAAAATTTCAATGAATATAAATTAATAATAGTGTGAGTAAAAAAAAAATATTTTATTTAAAAAAAATCTCAGGCCTCGGGAGTAGCAACGCATATGTGTTTGACATCAAAAAGAACTCCTGTTCTATAGGAAGTTAAAACAGATATTCATGGGTTGCAGTGACATGCTCGTTTGCTACACCTATCTTTAAAAAATACGTATCAAATAGCCATAATTGATTAAAAAATACTTTATTGTCTGAAAATAGCTAATTACAACTATCCAGATACAAACGGGTCTACGGCGTAGCATGTCTACACGTAGCATGTAGCACGCAGTTTAATCGTCTGTTATCGTAGCTTTGCGTAGCTCCACATAAAATGTGCTTTAACATGCTTTTAACTGTATGGAGATTGCGACATAGTTCGTGTAGAAACTGTGGAATGTGAATAACTAAAACATAGACCGTTTGTTATTTGAATAAAATGTATACGGTAGTTAGTATAGTAAACTAAAGTGCTTGAAAGATTATGTAGATTTTGTTCTATATTACAAAAGCAAAGTATTCACTTTGGACCAATCATCGCAGAGCCTACTACGAGGAATACTAATGATTTAATTCTTTAGTGGGATTTTTTGTTGGTATAAGTGTTGGTGACCGGAGTGGGAGTTGATGTTACACATAAAGACGCTGCTACTCATTTCCTGGTTTCAACCCTTAGTCGCAAAGAAGTAGTACTAGTCAAGATTGCGGCCACAAGACTTTTACAGATATACAGATTTTATGTCATGGACATCTATTATGAAATGATTTTTTTGATATTACGCCCTTAAAGAGGTAAAATATCTACATGATTGTGTATTATAGTTTGCTCGCACTAATTCTAAACAGCAAATCGATATGTCAATTTAAACTATAAACTCCTTCTTGCTTTTGACAAGTTCTTTTATTTTTATATATATAAGAATTAAGAATTAGTAGCAAACGAGTATGCAGTCCACTTGATTTTTAATAGTTACTACCGCCTATACACTGTAACAAACATCTGTAAGCAAAATCATATAAAAAACGGGTTCTATATGAAGTCGACACAGAGGCATTGCCACTCCCGAGAACTAAAATGGTCGCCTCATCTTAGTTCTGAGCCGGCAACTACACGAACCATGAACTGTGGTTCATGGAGCTGCTTCCAGAAATAGGAATTGCGGTGGTACCTCCCCGACTACTAGTTCTACCACCTGATGAACCAGGTGAAAAACCTTATAAAAGTTGAAATTAATTATGTTAAATAATTTATTCCGTAAATCATTCCATTTTTCTTTCATTACTTTTTTACTAAAACCCAGACGGCATTATTAACGCCAGAGTAACGAGCGTTGCGGTAAATCAAAAATGTATTAACGTTTCAGCTGTTTGTTCAATAAAGTAATGCAATATGAGTGCAAAAAGAAACGACCATTGATGAAGTATTTGCGTGTTTCCATACGACGCGACGGTTTATTATAATCTAGGCCTGAATGCGTGATTCACGCATGTATTGCCCGTGGTTCAGTAGCTGTTTTAATGTTTAACTACTTAACAATGTTTGACATTAATTCCTTGGAAGAATGGGAGGTGCCTAGTTTGGAATGCTACTTGCGTTGATACATTGGCACCCTCCCATCTAAATCTTTCATCCAGGGTCGCTGGAGTTGTGGTGATTGACACGGAAATACGCAAGCTACAGAAATATGCAAGTCTCAGTCGAGACTACATATTTCTGCCGTTTGGCGTCGAAACAATGGGACCGTGGGGTTCTAACGCTCGATCTTTCTTTAAACATCTTTCGAAAAGACTTATCGAGTGCACCAATGACCAAAGGGCTGGCGCTTACCTCGGCCAGAGGATTAGCATAGCGATCCAACGAGACAATGTCGCCAGCATTTTGGGGTTACCACGCTTACCAAGGTCAGCAATTTGGATGAAGCCTACTATATTTAATGTTTATATATATAATTTTTACCTTTTAATAGAATAGATAGTTTTTAATGTAACAAAGATTGAATAAATAATAAACTCAAGGTGCGTTCTTAACAATGTTTAATGTACTTATTGGTTCATGTTACATTGAGACTTAACGCTTTTTACCTTACGACTATATGCTTGAGGTAATGCCCTCGATCAATTTTAATGGCAAAATATTCCCATTTTAATATAATACTAGGTTATTTCCGCGGCTCCGCCCGCTTCGGTAACGTTTACCATGACAATAAGTAAGTATTAGATGTGTAGTATGTAAGTCGGTTACAATAAAACACTAGATTGATTTCACTCCGCTCCTACTAGCTCGGTGTCCGGACAGTGAGTGCCGGGCGTGTCGTTGCTCACCGCATCGCACATGGTTGAAAGAGTAACAAACGCTCATATATAATTATGAAATGTCTAATTTATAATATTAACTTAACATGAAAGTAGCAAATAAGCATCTGATAGTAACTAGCTACTGTCGTTCATGATGTAATCAACCCCAGATGAGAATAAAGTCATGCTTTAGGTTAGAACTGAAAACAAAGTTGGAAGTTTGATGATCCACGTGGTGGAGCGGTCACCATACCGGTGTGACACGCAGTGGGTCCCGGGTTCGATCCCCGGCCAGACAAACATCTGAATGATGAGTTTAGATTTCTGTTCTGGCTCTGGGTTTTTGTGTATTCGTCTTTGTGTGTCCATGGCACCCACGATACAGGAGAAAATTTTAGTGGGGCTATGAGTGTAGAAAGCGTTTTTTTTAATGCCTGTGATAAATATGGCTCCCCTACCAACTTTTTTCTGTTTAACTATTTCTCACTTATAAAAGTTATCTCAAGCACTGCTGAATTTTGATATGAACAATAGCATTGAAGAGACATTTCATCATGTGAAAGAACAGTGTGAACATAATTTAAAATGCAATACTTTTCCAAGAAACAACAAATAATGAACAACGTATGGAGGCTAAAACATAATAAAACTGTAAATCATTTCTTCGAGTAAAACACTTAGAAATAATTTATTATGCCTGAGGTATTTTTATAGCGGTGAGGTAATTTTCAGT
Organism: Cecropterus lyciades; assembly: GCA_002930495.1. NCBI lineage: Eukaryota > Metazoa > Arthropoda > Insecta > Lepidoptera > Hesperiidae > Cecropterus > Cecropterus lyciades. Next base: position 97,790 of record MOOZ01001902.1, on the reverse strand, counting down.
GGTACGGGTCTCCAGAAATATTGAGTTTAAACAGTAGAGCGGTAAGATGTCGGAAATGAATTATTTAGTATGATCCATGCATATAATAAAAATAAAAATATCCGCGATTTTTTACATATCGGATATATTTGCAAATAAAATAATTTTAAAGACAATGAATTTTAATACACTTTTTATAATATTAAGATTTTTTGTCTGTCTGTATGTTTGTGATTGAAATCGTATCAAATCAAAACTTAAATTCAATTTAAATGAATAAATGTTTATTTATGTTTAGTATCTTAAATTAACGTTTAGTTTTAATTTCAATAAAATCAATTTAGTCTGTCAATAGTTATTAGAATTTACAGTTACCTTTTTTATTATAATATGGATAGTAGCAAACGAACATGCAGCCCACCTGATGGTAAGTGGCTACTGCCGCCTATTGATATCTGTAATCAATACTAGGTAAGATCAAATCTCACATATGGTTAGCCACAGATGCGTTGCTATCCCTGAGGACTAAGATGGAATGCCTCGGAAAAGTATGTCTCCCTTACCACAGCCTTCAGACCAGAATACAACAGCGCATAACACTGTTGTTATTCGGCAGAAATAGGTGTGGCGGTGGTGCTTCCGGAGCAGAAGCACAAAGAGTTCTAAATGATGTTAAAATACACATTGAGATTGAAATCGTAACTAGTAACATTGCAAAAATATAAAAACAATAAACCAGATTGCTTAAAACGTAAACATTATGAAACGTATTTCATTATTAACTAAAAAATTTAGTTCATAATGAAATATTAATTTTACCGCTCTATATGAGTTTTTGTCAAAATAGTCAAATAAAAGTATATTTTTAGAGAGGTCTATTTTTTAGCTTTCATTTGATACCCATATTGTCAAAATAGTAAAAATAATCGTCCCCGCCTCTTTCCACTATTTCTAGGCGCCATTTTATTTTTATCATATAGCCTATATCCTATAGCCTATATCACACCAAAAATGATTCTAATATATGTCATACCTCACAATGCATCAAGCCGTTTGAGCTATAGCGCGTGCCAAAGAATTGGACATATCGTCGTTTAAGTTCTAGCACCGCGTAAGTCATTTTTGGAATTTTTTTTGGAGAGACAAAAACCGATTAATTTTACATAGTCACAAGTAAAGTTCCATTTTGTACTTTCAATTTTCCATAATTTAAAGGTATTATTGTGTCGTACCTTGATTCTGTTTGGACAAAACGACGCGTA
>MOOZ01001902.1:79649-94278 GCA_002930495.1 Cecropterus lyciades | reverse complement strand
AATTTTAATACACTTTTTATAATATTAAGATTTTTTGTCTGTCTGTATGTTTGTGATTGAAATCGTATCAAATCAAAACTTAAATTCAATTTAAATGAATAAATTTTTATTTATGTTTAGTATCTTAAATTAACGTTTAGTTTTAATTTCAATAAAATCAATTTAGTCTGTCAATAGTTATTAGAATTTACAGTTACCTTTTTTTATAATATGGATAGTAGCAAACGAGTATGCAGCCCACCTGATGGTAAGTGGCTACTGCCGCCCATTGACATCTGTAATCAACACTAGGTAAGATCAAATCTCACATATGGTTACCCACAGATGCGTTGCTATCCCTGAGGACTAAGATGGAATGCCTCGGAAAAGTATGTCTCCATTACCACAGCCTTCAGACCAGAATACAACAGCGCATAACACTGTTGTTATTAGGCAGAAATAGGTGTGGCGGTGGTGCTTCCGGAGACGAAGCACAAAGAGTTCTACCACCACGTTATATTAATAAACGCGGGTTACCAAGGGCGTAACCAATAAATGATGTTAAAATACGTATTGAGATTGAAATCGTAACTAGTAACATTGCACAAATATTAAAACAATAAACCAGATTGCTTAAAACGATTTTTTAGTTCATAATGAAATATTAATTTTAACGCTCTATATGAGTTTTTGTCAAAATAGTCAAATAAAAGTATATTTTTAGAGTGGTCTATTTTTTAGCTTTCATTTGATACCCATATTATCGAAATAGTAAAAATAATCGTCCCCACCTCTTTCCACTATTTCTAGGCGCCATTTTATTTTTATCATATAGCCTATATCACACCAAAAATGTTTCTAATATATGTCGTACCTCACAATGCATCAAGCCGTTTGGGCTATAGCGCGTGCCAAAGAATTGGACATACATACAAACAAACAAATATACATGCATACATATATACATACATACGAAAAACATTACCCTCCTACCAACGCAGTCGAGTAATAAATTAAATAACAGAAGCCTTAACAGTTTTGTTACAAAAATATGTCAATGGGATCAGATTCTATTTAAAGAGCAAGAAAAAAATATTAAAAAGTTGGTATGATTTATCTATACTAATATATAAATCTGAAGAGTTTGTTTGTTTGTTTGTTTGAACGCGCTAATCTCAGGAACTACTGGTCCGATTTGAAAATTCTTTCGGTGTTAGACCGCCCATTTATCGAGGAAGGCTATAGGCTATATATCATCACGCTAAGACCAGCAGGAGCGGAGCACCAATGAAGAATGTTTCAAAATCGGGTTTTTTTTTCTAATGAGAGCTTCCGCTGCATGCGTTGCGTAAGCGGTTAAAGTTTCGTGAAAATTATGTATGACCCCTTTAAAAGTTCTAAAAAAGAGTCAGCGACAGCATATATCTATCTTTTCAGGTAAACTCACTGTACCCTTTTATATGCTAACCAAATTTCTTCCAAAATAATGCATTATTTGCGAAGTTGTTTTTATAAATATAATATTTATTCTTGTCCAAATAAATACATAAAATAGTATTTTGTAGTAACTAATACGCGGGTGAAACCGTGGGGCGCAGCTAGTATCAATATACCTTTAGAACAATCTTACAGACCAAGACATAGGAGTGCTTGATATTATATGCAAATAACAGCTCTTGATATTACTTTTAATCTCATCGTTCTATCTTTAGTCATTTAGGCCCTGCGAGAATTCGTCATGTATGTAAATATGTTTTTAAAGAAAAGTTTTGTAAAGAACATATATATGAACCAATTTAATTCGACCGGGGAGGGACTATTTCTAGTGTATGCTACACGATAGAAATAGTTCTTGAGTTTCGATGGAAGGCTGTGGTTGCCGGCTCATTCATATATTAGGCGACCATCGTAGCCCTTTTTTCTATATGAAGTTGCTTACAGATGCCCATGAGCGGCAATAACCAATTTTGGACTGTATGCCTCTTTGCTACTAGAGGAAGATAGAGGTCAAACGTAATCAATATGTAAATTCTCCATCTACTATTAAAGAACTCTTTTGTATTCCATTAATTGCATTGAAAATAAAATCTAATTACAGCGCAGGAACTTTGTCGGGATGTAAGAAAATGAACGTAAAGGGAAGAAACATTTAATTCAGCACATTCCAAGTAATTGCATGGAATATCGATGAACAATCAGTACCCTCAGTACGAGTTTATTACGTTTCTTCCAAGACGCTCATTGTTTATGTTGCTCTTGCATTGTAAATTACACGTGTGATTCTCGTGTTTGGCCATGCATTTGCAATGGTAAACAAAAACGTAAACTACGATTATAACAAAACGAAAGTAACTCATACTAAGGGTACTGGTCCACAGTTTTTGTAATTTATGCGTCGACTCAATACATTGTATAAATATGACAGTAAACGCATGGTCACACTAATTCGTGTTCGTTTGAATACATCCAAACTAAAAGTACTACAAAACGAAAAAAGAGCAACAGTCGCGCCAGTTACCATTGCTTGAACAACTGATCAAATGTCAACAAGTTTTAATAAAAGTACATTTTAAAAATTAATAACAAATAACAATAGTATAGCGCTACAATGTTTTGTTTTGAAGAATTTAGTAAAGCAGATTCACTTAAGAGACGCTCGAACTTCTTCAAAAATTTAAACATAATTGTGACCAAGAATCAGAGTTGCTCATTTTTTTATTTTCCTGGATGTAACGAACGAGCATGCACTGTATATGGACATCTATTTTCACACCAGATAATATTAAAGTCTTGGGTACCTGAGACCACAGATGCATTACTATCTCTGTGGACTAAGTTGGGATACCTCGGATAAGTATGCGCCCCTTACCACACTCTTCAAACCAGAACACTACAGTGCATAACACTCTTTTTATTAGACAGAAATAGATATGGTGCTTCGGAAGTCAAACGACAAAAGGGTCTACCACTTTTGAATATGATAAGGTCCCTTGACGGTAGTGACCACTTGAACGATCATTTTCACCGAGCACTTAAATTTCATATAAAATCCATAAATGCGGAATTCAAACAGGATTTTATACCTGCGGTTGGTCGCAGATGCGTTACTTGCCCCGAGTATTAAGTAGGTTAGCCTTATTACGTCATTCTACCCTCCTACATGAGACCCTTGCCCGTACAACTTTTGTTCGCCATAAATGCTATCTAGGCATGAGAATCAAACACCCACGTATTTTTTATTGTATGAATCTGTATAGCCATATAGAGTAAATTTTAATTAAATCTCGCTAAATACATTAGAAATACAGACATAGCCCCATTAAATTTGTATACCTGTACCTTATGGAAATTTTTATGGAGACTTTAAGTAGCGTAAAATTTTGATAAAAAAAAAGATGATGTCATCTTTTAAAAGATACACACTTCTGATATTTATACAAATACTAATAAATATTGAATACTCAGAGTTTCAATCAGGATTTAAAGTCAAATTATAGAAAATGTCAACTCACTGACATTCGTCCCTTAGCTGGACGCGGGCCTCCTTTCAGATTAACAGATGTTTAGGACATAATCCATCCTGGCCAAGTATCGATTAAAATAATCAATACTTGACCAAACCAAACTTTACTGCAAACCAAATACGTCAAAATGAATACAATAACGTGGATATTGGAGTACGTTTTTACAATAGAAATGTCGTGTGAACTATAGGTACTATAAATGATATGCAGTTTATTCAATTAGTTTATTCAATAAATTTTGTTCTGTACGAAAACGTGCAGTATAAAGCTATATGATCCGAGCGTAAACCATTTGACCCTACTAAATAATTAAATATGACAAATTTATCCGGTATTCACCTCCTTAGTTTCAGTCGAATCCGAAACTTCCTTAACCAATGTCCTAAGTATGTATTGGCTAACAACACAGGCCTTTGTAAGCAGACTTCATGCGAACAGTAAAGCTATTCGTTATGTAGTTAATAAGCGGCGATAATGACGAACGTTAATTACTCTGAGCACCGATCAGGCTTTTAACTTTTGACGGAGCCTGCATTTTCGTTGATCCGCTTACAGCCTCTAGATGAGGAAAATCGACAGTCGAAGGGTTAATATAAAAGTAGTTTGGGTTAAAGCCGTGTTATGCATAAAAGTTGTTTTACTGTAGCTTGCGATCCGCCTAATAATAAGTGGTCCGTTGAACTCGGATATGTAATTAAGCCTAAATAAAATTGCTTCCATTGTCCCTATTTCCGTTTTGGCGATTTCTGCAAGCCGTCAAAGGATAACGCCACTGGTATCATGCAATTGAAGGTGATAGATTCATTCGTAGTTCGACTCCCATGGTTCCTAATACTACCGGACACATTTCCACCTAAACAGCAGCATTAAGCGCTGCTGTATGCTGATCTGAAGAGAGTCAGGGAGACAGGCTTATTCGCGCTTCAACTTCAACAGCGCTTTAACTTAGTCCTTAGGGTAAGCAAATTGTGTAAAAAAGGTAAAACTCTGATTTTATCTTGAATCGATCACCAATGTCCATATGGCGGTGGAGGCTATTTACCATCAGGTAGACGCTCATTTGCTATTTAACTATTATAAAAATTGTTAAAAATGTCAAGACAGCAGTGATCGCACATGAGATAGGCGTTATAATCACTTGTTACTTCTATTGAAAATAAATTTAGATCAAATGTTTTGTAACAAAAATATTCAACATGTATTATCTATATCCTACTGTATTATCCCCAAAAGTCTACAAATCTACAAATCTACAACCTCCAGCACTCAGTAACGAAAGTAAAGCAAGTAAGAAAACCGAGGAATTTATTACCCGATCAATTTAAGCGTTTCCATTACGCAAATGTAGGACACGAAAAAAAATCTTTCGTTTAAATGCAAGAATTTTCAAGCCTTTTCATAAAATGTTTCCCGTATCACGTTATTCACGTAATTGAGGTCGTTGGGCAAAAAATGCAGGGCCATTAAAAGTTTAAAGACCGATCAGCGATCGCTGTATTAAATCGGCGTCATTACCCGCTTATAGGCTCTTGTTTCACCGTACGAGGAACAGAAAGAACTAACAAAATGGGCGCAGATTAAAATTACAAATATGTAGTTAGTTATGTCGTGTGCTGGTGTGCGTAATCATAGATTGTGTTAATTAGTACTATGGATTTTTGATTTGATTGCAGCGTCTGCCTGAGTAACACCAACACCTTCAAACGGTTCAGCGAAGCCTTGAGAGACTCCGGGGGGACACTTGGGGGACGTGTAACTGTCACCATGCACCTTTCGGGTCCGCGACTACATGCAGCCACATGTGCCGCCATCCTTCTCGGGTTTGCTGGCTGGGCGGTTCGAGCTCCCACTCTAGCCGCAATCCCAGAAGCCCCCTTCTAGTCCCCGGTTAGAGGGAGAAAGTAACACCAACCAGGGGCACCAACACACATAACTATAAGACGCGACAGAATATATATTATGCTTCAAAATACATTATACTGATGGAATAAAAAGTACCGATTTTCTTTCGGGATCTAATACTTTATGAACACATCAAATATTAAAATATAATCACTTTTTTACTAAAAAAGGCCGTATAAGTAACATATACAGAAAGTTTAATTAAACTCACTCGTATATTAAAGTGGAAAGTGGAAATAACTTTGTGACTTTTTATTGCTTTGCAATCCCCTTTTATAAGCTAGATTTAGTTAGCTTAATATTTCAGTATAACTTTCATGCTTGCACTCAAATATTGAGGAGAGCTTTTAAATACCACATGCATTGATAAGTATATTGACTGCCTTTGTATCTTTGTCGGCCATATCATTTCTTTTTAATTTTTTTCATCAGATTTCTCTTTTTATTATTCCTTTTAAAAATAAATCAATTAAAATTGTAATCTACCGCAATTCTTTACATAACTTCGCAGGATACTACTAAAATTCAACAGAGCCTTATCCTACGTGTGAAATATTTTTGGGTCTAAATAAAAATAAACAAACTACTGTCACCAGTGTGAAACTAACTGAAACGTTGTGACAGGGGTGCGTAAGCGCTACGCATGAGTAGATTTTTGTTCATTCAGCCATCACCAACACCCTTAGGGATCTCAACACTACCCTACCCTCAAAGATCCAGACTTGCTGATTTTGCGCTTAAATTTAGGGGTGATAATTCTTTATCGAGAAATGAGCGTTCACATTTAGGCGGGCAACAAATAGTGTTAAATATCTAGTCTACTTATATTAGAACCCTCTTAACGTTGAGGTGTAAAAGTGGTATAACGAGTTAAGGTTATATACCGTAAAAATAAACTCATAATGTAAAGCAATAATAAAAAAAAATATTATCTTCATAATGACAAAAGAAGGTTTTATTAATAATATTTTACCTCAAGAATCTTTGAGACTTCTAATTGAATTATGTTTACGGCTGGAAATAGGCATTTAATAGACAAAAAACTTAGATAGTAAAGCCCAGAAGAAATGATATGAATTACCAAATAAAGCCTTCTGTTTGATTTGAGCTTCATCACAACATATTCATTTCAAGTGATACGATAAATCTTAATAGCGGCAATTTTTTTACATTCTATCATTGAAACCGTGCTAACATCTTCCATGCGTATTGGAAGAGTCACCATACCGGAGTACATGCAGTGAGTTCCGGATTCGATCCCCGTCCAGACATAACTGAATGATGAATTTAGATTTTGTGTATTTGTCTTTATGTGTATTCATGTCCACGGGCCTTTTACTGTAGGCCTTTTTCGAAAGCTCAGAGTCGCTCAGCATTATATGGAGAGGGCTATGCTTGGTATTTGGCTACGAGACATGATTCGCAACGACAACATCCGCAGGCGAACTTAGCTTACCGACACAGCTCTAAAAATGAGGAAGCTGATGTGGCAATGGGCCAGACAAATCGCTCGAAGGGCCAAAAACTGATGGAGAAGAAAGGTCCTCGAATTGCGACTAAGTTTTAACAAACGGAGCTCAGATCGCTCTCGACCAGGTGGGCATATGAGCTAAAGAAGACAGCGGGAAACTGTTGGATTCAGAAGGCACAGGATAGGTACGAGTGCCGCAATGTACGCGAGGCCTATGTGAACGTCGAAATGCTGATGGATTGATGGATGGATGGATGGGTGTATCCGTGGCATGGTCACATAGGCACAGAAAATATTCTAATGCGTGATAGCTATGGGGGTAAAAAACATTAATAATGAAAATTTTAAAAACATACTTATCTTATTTCGTATCTGTTAAACGGATGTCACATTTTATTTTAATTATTTCTATCACAACATTGACATTTTCCTTACTCCCCTTTAACGTGTAAAATGCAAACCAATTTAATTAGTTCAGCTTTTATGGAGCTCATTTTTAAAGTCAATATAATTACACCCAGAGTCAATTTAGCCGTATTGTTCCGGACCTTCAGTGGCTCTCGTCGCTACATCCAGGATTTTAAATTTAATGACACAAAGTGATTAACGAATTTAATTCTTCGGGACTCAATTATTTTTGATGTACTGTGCTAAGTGCAGGCTAAGGACAGTTTTATTGTGAATTGTATCAAAAGTGACTATTTTTTAAGGCCAGAGACTTAGAAGTGGCAAACGAGTTTGCAGTCTACGTGATGGCCAGCCCGTAGACCTTATCGAATGTTATTAAATATAAATAGGATTAGAGTCAGCTACAGATGCGTTATTAATTAGAGGATTTGGATTTGGATGCGTTATTAATTAGGCTAGCTAACTAGGCAGAAACGACACAGAGTAAAGGTAGTGTCACTAGCATCGAACCACAAAATGTTCTAACTTAATAATATATTTTATCATAACGTCGGAGATCCTTTTTTTATGCAACTAGTTTTCAATATATCTGTTAGCATTAAAGTCAAATTTGATGGAGGAACAAAAATATATTAGAAATAATGATTTAGTTTAGAATGTAATACAATATGGCGCATTTTGTATAGATGTCTCGCTCGCACGCGAAAGACGAATAGAAGTACTACCATTTTGAGTTACAACCAGTATTGAACCAAGTTGTATGTAAGTGAAGTGGTTTACTTATACCTAAGTTTCTAACACAAATGAGTTTTTTGGAGCAACGAAGTTTCTGTTTGATTAATGTTTTGGCCGTGAAATGTAAAATAAGGCTTGATTAACTGGTGGGTTCAGTTGTGGCTGTGGCGAAGGCACAGACTTCAGTCAGATCACGAGCGAATAGATATAATTTTTATTATTAATTTATATTATATTGTTATATTATATTAGTGACTACGATGTAAATTAAGAAAGAAATCGCGGTTTTTATTTTTAACAATAATAAAAATTATACTTTAGTCCGTATCCTTCAAAGTGGTTTAAAGTAATTTGGTCTTTATTTGTACCTTTATTGCTAGTCATGTCCTTCACAATCGTAATACTTAACTATCTCTACCTCGGACTCCTCTTCAGATTCTGATCTTAATCCGACGTTTCGAAGTGGGCAAAAAACGCGCTTAAAACATAATAATTTGGTCTTTATATGTACCTTTATTGCTAGTCATGTCCTTCACAATCGTAATACTTAACATATCTCTACCTCGGACTCCTCTTCAGATCCTCTTCTGATTTCGACTCCAGTTTCGATTTCGATTCTATTTCCGATTTCAACTCCGACAAACCAAATTTATAAACTCCGACTCCGACTGTGGTACCAATGAAACCATGTACAAAACAACTTTAACTCATACTCATATTAAAAAATCAACATTGAAGTAGAAAACGAGCGTGCAGTCCATTTAATGGTAAGTGGTTACCGTCATTCATGGACGTCTGTAAGCAACTACAAATAGAACAGGAGTTCTATGTGAAGTCGATCACAGACGTGTAGCGACTTCCGTTTCATACGATGATCGTTTCATACGATGATCGCCTCATACATAAGTGAGTCGGCAACCACACCCTTCTGCTGAAACGCAAAAAGTGCTTCACGCTATAAATAGGTTCTACAATCTTTAAAGGCTATTTTCTATTTTCTTAAATATAGAAATGTGTTGTTGTATGTTTTTAACTTAAATAAAAGAGAGTTAAATGTTTGAAGCTTTTATGTGTTAGCAAGATTATAACTTGCTAACTCATAAAAGCTTAATTATTAAAAACTCGGAGGGTCCAAGGTCCGAATCCCAGGCAACTCTAATTTTTCAAACTTACGTTCGTAATATTAGCAAGTTATAATATCCTCGTTGTTAAAAACTCGGCGTTTAATCACAGGGTCCGAAGTGAGACTAAAAGCACGTAACTCTAATTTCTCAACGTTATATGCGTATTGTAAATTAATTATCTCTTGGTTAAATGTTGAAAAATATCATAGGGAAACCAATAAGCCTAATGCTTCTTAAAAAAGTGTGTGTGTGCAATGTAAAACTTTTCAAAGTAACTTTTGAACGTTTTAAAAGTAGCTTATAAGATATAATAAATAATGATTATATAATAACAATTAAAATATAATAATAAGAATGTGGTTGAAGGTGATAGAACTCTTTGTGGTTCGACTCCGGAAGCACCACAGCCACACCTATTTCTACCTAATAACAGCAGTGTTATGCGCTGTTGTGTTCTGGTCTGAGGGGTATGATCAGGGAAAAATACGATATTTTCCGAGGCATTCCATCTTAGTCCTCAGGGGTAGCAACGCATCTATGGCTAACTTTCAGTGAGACTTTGATTTTACCTAGGGTTGATTACAGATGTCAATGAGCCGCATCAGGTGGGCTGCATGCTCGTTTGCTACTTCCATACTATAAAAATAATAATAATAATATATTAAGGTAATCACTGCAGCCCATATTCCTACATCTTATTCCGCAGATACCAAACATAAGCTCTTATACAAGCTAAGGAGATAATCGTTAGAGTTGTACAAAAAGGGGTACTACGCATTTTCGTAGCTCCGACAACTGCTTCCGTAACGCATTTTCGTTCATTAAATTTCAAATTACAAATTTGTTAAAAAAGTTCAATTTCAAAAAGTTGTCAAATAAGTATTAATTCTACCAATCCGTCGTGGTAGACTCAAACTATACCTATAATACCAATACCATCGTGGTAGACTCAAACTATGTGGTGGATATAACCCTCCCCCCCTATACTTTAAAAGCTGATCCCATACCCTACTTTAAACCTTAATCCTTAGTCCTTATGTCCAGCAGTAAGGCATTAATGGGACAACATGTGTTTTTATGTGACAATGTAACTCTCAATCCGTTTGTGTAACTAAATATTTACTTCAGTAATATTGATATTCAGTAGCAGGAAATTGTAATACTTTTTATTTATGTCACGTACCAAGAATTAGATCTCATCATAACGTTTTATTTATTGTCTACTGTCACGGTTTCCTCCGAAACACGATTGTATCTTTCCTACATATTTAAGTAGAATAAATATGATTGAACAATCCGACTGTGATTTCCACGCAATTGCTTTTCTATAAACTATATATGCCTAAATTGATATAAAAAACCCACAGTTTAGACGTGGTATAAGTATTTGGGGTTAACTTTGAAAGCCACACCACAGCTATATCTGCTTCATAACAGCGTTTTAAGGCACTACTAAATATTGGTTTGAAGGATCTTGATTTTGTTGTTGTTTATTCCAACTTAGTCCTCAGGGTGGCAACGCATTTATGGCCGATTTAAGTTAGGACTTCGATCTTATCTGGAGCTAATTACAGACGTCCATAAGCGACAATGGCCACTTACTATCAGATTTTAATATAAGTATCTAATACTTAAAAAAACACGCTTTTGTAACTTTCATCACCATCTCCGCTCTTTTTCACCACCTTAGCGGCTGATATTTCAAAAGCGGTGAAATATGTGTTGGATTATATCAAACAACAAACTCAAATACTAACTAATGTTAGTATTACTTGCATCAACATTACCCGACTTCCTAAAAACTAATTCATCCTCTATTCCGCTTTCTTAGGGGTTAATTTTCCAAAAACCGTATTATATTATATCAAACCACTCCCAATGTATTAGTAACACGCTTAAATCAATCTTATATTCACATTATACCTTTTATATTATTCAATAGAGTCATACGCACTTCTAATTGTAAGTAGTACTTTATACAGCACTTATATAATGTCTATGCTTATGTATTTTATCAAAAAAACAGTCGATTAGAAACCTTACAAAGTAAATTCATCCATTGAGCTATCGCTATGAAACTAAAACCCACACATTTATTTCAATCAATTTCTCTTCTGTTTACACTCTCCAATATGATAGGATATTAATATTTAATTGCTTTACATAAAAACCAATAGTTGCAAACAAATAAGTATAATTTTGAATGAAATATGAAAGTTACGTATCACATAATATCAGAATGTTACAAACCCTTTCAAACTAATTACTTTGTAGTTAACTTTCATGTTAAATGGCTACCAGCTTTGATGTTTATATGATACAAAGGGTACTAATAGGGGTGCGCGGATATCTTTCGAATCGAATCTAATACTAATATTCGATTCGAGAGATTATTCGAGAATTTTCGACTTATTCGGAAAGTTACCAATAATTCCTACAATTCGCGGATTATTGTTTTCTATTGTTTCCAATTTAAAATTCATTGGTCAATCAGTGGAATTCCGGTTCACTGGTTGAATCGGTGAAAAAAATATCTACGCGCACACAACGCTAAAACACTTTAAAAAATTTGCAACTAATTAAATAATTTCCTAATTAAATAAAAAATAATATTACGCACTTATTTGAAATTTTTGGAATTATTTGACATTATTGGAACTAATAGAACTATCCGAAGTTTTTTCGAATTATTCGGGAACTTTCTAATAATTATAAAATTAATTCAAATTATTCGATTCGAGTTTCAAATCTACATAATATTAATTTTCAATTCGAAATGAATAATTCGTAATTTGTTTGTGATGTAACTAATATTGTATCTACTTATATATACCTCTTTTATTTAAAATCATCAATCAATCAGAATTATATCGGTACATCGGTTGAAGAGCCTAATTGCATTTCACATAAAGCGGTAATATAAGTCCTCGAGAAAAGCAGTGCATCTGTGATAGCAGAATCCCTGTTCTGAATAAAATTGCTCATTGATTGGCACAGCAACGACTTACCATCAGGTGGATAGAATACTCGTTTGCTACTTCAATTTTATAATAAAAACTATACAGTAATACACGCATGTAAAAACGTAACGTAGCCGAAATGAACTATAACGGATATGCATGAAAAGTTTAAGGAAATATTGTAAAAGACGCCTGGGAAATACCAAGGATGTAAGTGATACCTAATATTCCCTTAACCCAAAATACCCCGTTTTATTTCAGTACGTTTTGTGTGAAATGGTATTGGTAAAAGTAACAATAAAATATATCGTGTTAAAGAAAGTACAATTTAAAGTCTTGAAAATGTGATTCTAAATCTTGCGAGTCCCGATCCTGACTAGCCTATTGTTCCAATTGCTATGTGAAGTGATTAAAAAGACAAATAATGCCCGGTGACATCTATACATTTAGAAAGAAAAAAAGTTTAGATACATACATAAGAAGAATTTATTTAAGTTTCGCTTGTCTGTACATTGTATATACATATTTGCAAAAAAAATTTGGAGCGCTGAAAATAAGTAATAATAGAACTTTCTGCAATTTTTGAATTTTTTACTACTGATTTTAGTCTAAAAAAATGAAATATATTTATAGTATGTACATGTCTTGAGGTTTTATATTTCATCAACTCTATTAAAGTTATAACATTTTTTTAAACGCAAGTGAAAATACGGGGCATAGCTAGTCGATGAAAGAGAGAATAACAGGTATTATTTAATCGTATTAAAATTGTGTAGAAATAAAAAAGAAAGGAAGTTTCCGTACCTTATTTTTTAAGGGTCGAAAAGAAGGAATGTTTGATCAATTGTACTAACTAGAAGAGACGAAGTATCCAATGCATAAGCTTGCTAATGAAACATTAAAAGCTTAAAATATAATAAACAGCGGAACAAAAAAATATCGTAAACAATTGACGATTAGTTCACACATAAAATCCATTTAACCTCCAATTCACTTACAACCGTTCGTTCAGTACAAGTTTACCCCAAACCTTATGTTCTTTCGTTACCGGAATTCTATTAAAAGTTTTGGGAAATGGTTATCGGATCGCGATAGAGCTACGGAATCGAAAACTAGTATAATAATCTGGTAAACTTCCCCACCTAATGGTTTAAGTTCAATATAATAGGAAGCATTAACACTATTTTCCGGTTGTAGTGCTGACGGCTGCATAAACCGAAATTAGTTACCCAACTATGAAATTTCGTATTTATTATCTGACTTTACCATGGAATGGCATTTTGGCTTCGATAATTTAGTGGTAGGATCCTTTGTGGTTCGGTTTGGCACCAATGCCATACTTATGTGTTCTGCTCAATAATATCATTGTTAGCAGAGTCTTGGTTTAAGTTAGTAAAAATATAGAGATTTAAAAAGCTTTCAGTTTGTCGAGGAGTCGCAACGTGTTTATGGTCGACCTCAGATACGACTTCTAGCCTATTCGCGGTTAATTACAGATGTCTTTCATCGACAGTAATTATTTACCGTCTGGTACTGCATGTTCACTTGTTATAAAATAATTATATTTGTATTATAATTTCAAGTTACGTAATGTTTACTATTGAAAAAATTTGAGTTTTTCCCGCGGCTCCGTCTATTTTGGTCACATTACATGGTAAACGTTATCGTTAATTTCAACCCAGCCTATAAAATATCTACGTGCGAATTTCATCCAAATTCAATCAAATCAGGACAGACCAAGTACTCTTAATGTGCTGCTATAATATATACTTATCAAATTTAAAGCGAAAACACGGAAAACAAAATAACGTTATGAAAAACGTTTTAAAAACTTAGTTTCATAACGACTGTATTAATTTTTTTCCGAAAAATACTTAAACTATCTGTTTTTAATAAATATTGTCATACGTATTTTGTGTATCTAAAACCCTCGATTTCGTCCCTTAGGGTCTTGGCTTTCATACTAATGAGTTCTAGAAGCGCCATACTTTCGAAGTTTATCTATATATTAATACGTGATGCCAAAACTTTGGACCCCTTTTTATGAAAATTGCGCATTCGCAGGAGCATAAAATTTGGCACACTTACATTTTATGTGCAGGAGAAGTGCAGAACGCTAATATTTTTCAATAATAATGCTTATAAAGTACATTAAATCAATAAATAAAACATTACCCACACTACCATGCCTTTCACACACACAAACACACGTATACGTATTTCTTACACGCCGACTTTGTTTCTGACATTGTCGAATGTCAGTGACATACGTCAAATAACGCGTTATTGTTTTTAAATACAGCTTATCATTTCCTATAATGCCATTTTAAAAAAAAAATTTAAAATTAATGTACAGAGGAAAATACGTATAAAACTATGTAGTAGAATAAAAAATCGGTTTAATAACGGTCGAATTTCGACCGCTGCGAAGGGCAACTAGTATTTATAAAACTCCCAAAATATTATCGAATATATTTATATTTTCATTCTTTACATAACCATTTACATAACCGTCCTTTGCATAAC
>MOOZ01001902.1:51620-68342 GCA_002930495.1 Cecropterus lyciades | reverse complement strand
ACTCCTTCATTCAGAATAGAATAGAATAATAGATAGAAATAAATAGATAATAATAATGGGTTGACGACGAATGAACAGATAATTATGTCTGGTATTTGTTACCATTGTCTATACGGCCGATATGCCCATGAACCTTATCTTTTCATAATATTGAAAAAGGTTCTAGAACTCTTGTAAATTTCGTTTAAGTTGGAGGATATTGGTGTATTGTTGCTGTCACGTTTTAAATATTTTCGTGAGCATTTTGGTCATAAACACGAATTAATTAATTTCATTTTTCATAAGAATTCTGTATAAAATATTTATAATAGAAAACATTTCATTTACAATATTTCGCACCTAAGTAACTGGCTTTACAAATAATAACGTACTCTATTCCCTTTAATTTCTTTATATTATAGTACAAAGAAGATGATGAATTCAGGCATGTATTGGAACAATAACATCACAAAAAGATGTAAAAACTTTTTTCATCCCATTCAAGAATCTTCAATCAAATCATAACGTTAAATAAAAGACACGAAACCTTATATATACTATATATCTTACTTAGTGATAAGGAAAGAATAATTTATTTCGGAGCTGTACCATTATCCTAATACAGTAAACGGTTCTATTTTATTAAAGTCTTAATAAAACAATCTTTCACGTTCGAGCTGATACAAAAGAAGAGCGGTCTTTATGAAAACTTGAAACCTTTGAACTTTGTTCGTGATTGTGAACGTTTTGGCTCACTTGGCTCTTTTATGTTCTGCTCAGAGCGCTAGGGCGTTTACAGACGATCGATTCTTATCCTGCTTTTCTTTTTGTTTTTGAAAGGCAGGAAATTGTATCCTTAAATTATTCGCCTTCAGAAACACTATCGCAACACGTCATATTTACTTTGCTTTAGTGTGTAGTAATGCATCTACGATCGACATCAAGGACTCGATAGTTATTAAGGTTTAATAAGAGATATCCAAGGATGGCACTAATCACTTATCATGAGACTGACTTGATCATCAACTGGCATCAACTATCCGCATATGTTAAAAGATCGTTCATCTGTACCAAGCCTAATATTCCCTTACATTTGCGTTTGCACATTCGCTATTAACTAAGTCTTTTGTACGTTTTCTAATAAAGTGTTCGCTCGAATTTCGAGTTTCGAGCCCAATTACAAAGTTCGTGTCGCTCGATAATTTACTTAATTGATCGAGCTTTCGGCGCAAAGTTCTTTGGATGTTTCTTTGGCTTGTGTTGTTGTTGTTGGCATAATGCTAATACGAATTTACTGTTGTAAATACGTAGATATCTGATGAGTTCTTCATTATTTTTTACAAGAGACTGGAGTTTATTGTAGACTTTATTGTATTACGTATTGTATATAGCAATCGCACAAATAAAAACTAATAGGTTAGCTTATATATTAGCTATATGACCGCTATCATCATGGAATTATTTCGGTTCTTCTTGAAAACTAACATAATAAAGATTGGCAAGATATTGCATTTCATCTTAGTTTTAACATATCGTATTTAGGTAGATGTCTCAAAAGAGTCAAATGCACACGCTCAAATGCCGATAAGTACTAGGCACAAAATTTCAGATACAACATCACTAAATATTTTCGATATGAAATAGAAATAGTTGTGAAATATTAGGTAGAAATGAAGTTTATCATTGCTACTATCGCAGTCCCTAAAGATTAAATTGTATGTGTGTTTGTTATCCTGTCACACAAAAATTACTGATTGAATTTGGATGAGTTGCACACAGATAGTTCATGGCCTGAATTAACACATGATTTTAGTGTGGTACATAATCAAAGCGGGCGGAGTTGCGGAAAAAAAGCTCGTGAATTATTATTCCTATTTTAATAATTTCATGAATGTAATACTTATTTTACTTTTAGTTTGTGCAGTCGGGTTTCTTTACCTATTTATTCTATCTATGTCTATTTAGTCCTATTCCATGTAGTCAACGTTCTCACTTAGATAATCTATAACCTCTTAATCCTTGATTTCCCTGATTTCTCTGTAAATCTTCATCTAGAAAGTTCAATTGCAACATAAATCCCAGCTACGTTTAACTTGCGACAGTAGACGTCGATAGCAACAAATGTAAGCAAGGTTGGTCATGTCTGTGTGCAATTCGTCCGAATTTTGGAAGTGCATTTATTGTGTACTGTGCAGTAAATTATTTTAACTTTTGATAATAAATAATATTAACAACGTTTTCTACATTGCTTCACATTAGGATTTTCAATACAGGTGATAGTACTCTTTGTGGTTCGATTCCGGAAGCACCACCGCCACACCGATTTCTGCCTCATAACAACAGTGTTATGCGCCGTTGTGTTCTCGTATGAAGGGTGTGGTAAGGGAGACAAACTTTTCCGAGGCATTCCATCTTAGTCCTCAGGGGTAGCAACGCATCTGTGGCTAACCTTAGGTGAGACTTTGATTTTACCTAGAGTTGCTTACAGATGTCCATGGGCGTTAGTAGCCACTTACCATTAGGTGGGCTGCAGGTCTGTACTTTCATACTATAAAAAAAAGTGGTCCCCACATGCTTAACGAAAAATAAGATCTTGAGCATTGTAATTAAACTTTTTCTTATATACCTATACTAGTATATTAATTGCGACTTTCTCTGTGAATTAGTTAAATGAATAAAACAAAAAATCTACAAAAAATAAATTGACATAAAATGCAACTGATTTGATACAAAAGGGTAAAATATAAACGCTTTCTACGCTCATAGCCCCACAGTAGGATTTTCTCCTGTGTCGTGGGTGCCATAGACACACAAGACGAATACACAAACACCCAGATTCAGAACAGAAATCTTAACTCATCATTCAGATGACCGTCTGGTCGGGGATCGAACCCGTAACCTGCGTATCAGACCGGTATACACTGTTACATTTCAAACCTTGCAAATATAGTAAGGAAAAGTAGGCGCTTAGAAAAACTCCATCGTGTTATTTAACGGGTATTAAATCAGAAAAATATATAAGTAACTTAGAATAAAATAGTTCGGTAGCGGAGACAATTTAATTCAAACAACTTTAAGTAATACTATACCTACTACTACTATATAAGTTCTAATATGAAACTTAATATGGACTTATGCACTTTCCTAAACAATCAGACAATATGGGTATCTAAACCCATTATTTCTGTCTGATTGGAATCAAATCCTGGACCCGATGCATTACTTAGTAACCATTACATCAGTTAACTGTTATTTTATAAACCACACAACATATTTTGAACTTGGGGTACAATCCGATTTTCATAAGGTCGTGACGTCATGAGTCGTAATGTGTAAATGTACGAGAACGCTTATGCCCACAACATTAGTTACAGACTGCATCTAACGTCTTGGAGTACACTTGGACATGAAACTTGACCATTTGATAGAACACCTTGTGTTTGTTGGCAAATTTCCATTATACTGCTTTGTTTATTCAGGTTGAAGATAAAACAACTGGTAACATTTCGACTGCAATTAAAATACGTATCACACAGGTAACTGTTCACTAGAGTAGTTAATAAGTACATCAAGAAAATGTTGGTTTTAATCTCATATGGCCTATCATAATAAAAAGATCGCCATCGAAGATATATAGACTTATCGGGCAGACTTGAATCTTAGTACCACACGTAATCGATCCTATGATATATCGACCCAATGTGAAAAATAATACTATCCCCGCAAAAAACAAAGTTTTGAGTCGATTCGTTTAAATAGAATATGAAAAATCAGGTTATTACGATAGTCAAAGTATCAAACAGGTAATAATGAATTAAATTGTTCTCAAGTACAGAAGAGGGTGAAAAGGAAAAAGTTAAAAAGAATCGGTAAATATTAATAACAAAATTTTAAAGAATAAAGATGAATATGATAGTATGCACGATAAAAAGGTAACGTTTCTTAAACATCTTAAACCACAATCAACAACCAGTAGGCACATAAAAAAAATTAGAAGTTACAGTTTTTTAACACTATAATAAGTACAGGTTTTAAAAGAATATTGCACAAAGTTTTCAGTTAAACATTTATTCAAATGTAGGAAAGAAATAACAAAAAACTTTCCTCAATTTCGTTAAAACTATATTAAGCACAACTACTATTATTTTATCTAATATCTATAGATATCTAATATCTAAAGAGGTCAATGTCATTTGAAGTTTTTAGAATATTTTTTTTATTATTATTGTTAAGTACTCAATTTTTTCTATAATAAAAATTCTATTTGAAACCCGTAAAAATATATAATTAAAACGAGATTAATCAAGCTAAAATCGCTAATGAAATTTGATTAGGTATAGTAAAACTAAATTTTAGAACGTATAATATTTACGATAAAGCAGATGCTTTATCGTAAATATTATACGTTCTAAAATTTAGTTTTACTATACCTAATCAAATTTCATTAGCGATTTTAGCTTGATTAATCTCAACAATAAACAATAAACCCTAATAAGATATTAGGGTTTATTGTTTGAGCTCAGACGATAACCTTTTAAGATTATAGTTCCTAACATTACAAAAATACTGCTAAGTCGTTTGTATATTTATCAATTTTTATTTTACTATAAAAAAACCCATAATAAAAGTATGGGGCATAACGAAAAGTTGAAAAGATGTTGGTGAATTAATACGGGTTTTTATTCTAAAAAAATCCGTCACGAGACACCAGACAAATGTGAAACATCGTGGTACAAGTTATATGCATAATGCATGCATAACTAAATATAACGATGTTTTATAGAAAATTATGACTATTAATTTAATAAATATTTATTTTCATTAAATACAAAAAATTATAACTATGGTATGTATACAGTCTATAGGTATGGCGAGGTATGTATACAGTATATAGGTGTGTACGGTGTGGCGAACCTGTCGCCACGGCAAGCCTTGCGACTCCAACAATCTGGTTAAAGATGTTTCACATCAAACATCCGCGATTCCGGATGGAATATTCACATTCGGCTCTAAAAATCTGTAAGCATTAATCACAATTTCTTATACTTTTAAATTTGATAATTAACGCCCAGTTGAGAAAACTACCCCGTACGTACCTTTTTTTTTGTGATGGGGGAAACCTTCAAAAGGTACACCGAAGCCTTGGGAGAGACTCCGGGTTATGGGGATTTTTACCCACTAAAACCCCCTCGGTGGCCTTCCTCAGCGCTTGCAGGGGACTCCGGAATCTCCTGTGGAACGCACCGGTGCCCCCTAGCGCGGCGCCCCTCACAGGTTCATTACTTGGGGGACGTGCACCTGTCCCCCTGCACCTTCCTGCACACATGCCGCCGTTCCTCTCGGGGTTGCTGGCTGGGCGGTTCGAGCTCCCACTCTAGCCGCCCGCAATCCCAGAAGCCCCCTTTTAGTCGTCTCTTGCGACAGGCAGGGGATACCGTAGCCCTATTCTACTCCCCGGCTACAGGGGGAACCCCGTACGTACCTACCTACCGTACCCTCTTATAATGCATAATACGAATAAATGCAGCATCTTCTCGCAAAGTTACTAAACAAAACTTCTAACAAATTAAGAACTGCGGTCACCAACATGCATTGGCCATACATGTTGGTCGGTGCAGTGACTATTAAAAAAATATTTCTGAGTAGCCATCTTCATATAAGTCTATTTGATATTTGGTTCCAGCTGACTTACATGTAAGGCGATCAATTTATATCTCCAGCGCATTAGTGACCGCTTCAGCTTATCTATGTATGGAGTTGGTTACAAATGTATATGAGCGGTAGTGACCATTTACCATCTTATAAGTTAATTAATTTACGACAACGTTGTTGGAAAGATGCTTCCAAAAGTACCTACTAAATTGATTATCCGACTGGGTTTACATTATATCTAGTAATTTTGCGGCAAATTAACTGTTTGCAAGAATTTACTTTTTTAGTCGACTTCACAAAGGACATAATTCAGGGCACAGTTTCCTCGTTGTAATCCAGAAAAATATATTATGTTGAGCAAAATATATTATGTCGACAAGAAGACTAGTAAAAACTAACATTTATTTAAGAATTTGGACGACCCGTGTGGTGGAGCGGTCACCATATCGGTCTGACACGCAGTGGGTCCCGGGTTCGATCCCCGGCCAGGCAGACATCTGACTGATGAGTTTAGATTTCTGTTCTGGGTCTGGGTATTTGTGTATTCGTCTCTGTGTATTCATGGCACCCGCGACACATGAGAAAATCCTACTGTGGGGCTATGAGTGTAGAAAGCGTTTATATTTTACCTTTTTGTATCAAATCAGTTGCATTTTATGTCAATTTGTTTTTTGTAGATGTTTTGTTTTATACATTTAACTAATTCACAGAGAAAGTCGCAATTAATATACTACTATAAGTATATAAGAAAAGTTTAATTACAATGCTCAAGATCTTTTTCTTCGCTAAGCATGTGGAGACCGTCTGTATTGAAATTACTCAAGTGCAGCGCTCAGCTTAAAAGCTTTTGCCAATTTGTCTAATACTTTGAAGGAGAAAGATATTTTTAATTATACAAAATTTAAATCTGTTCTTTTTCATGAGATTGAAGTTGTAAATGAGCATGTAGTCTACCTGAAGGTATGTCTTATACCTTATGGATTTCTAATATAATGGGGATTCTATAGATTGTAATTAGACACGCAATTTACGCTCCTGATGACTTATATAAGGTCGTCGCCTTATATGTAAGTCAGCAGGCATCGATCTTTCCGCCAAAACATAAGAACTGCTTCTCGCTATTTCTACCACTTTTAGGGTTCCGTAGTCAAATGGCAAAAATAGATTCTTATTGTCTGTCTGTCCGTCTGTCTGTATATCACCATATGCCACTTTATTCGAAAATAGTTAAGACTAAAGAGTTGATACTTAGTAGGTAATTCTGTAAACCGCTCACCAAATTATGAACAAAAATAAAATATATTAAATTTAGGGGAGCTAAACAAAAATTTATTCGAACAAGATACGGTTGACAGTTTTGGAGAAATAACACTTTTTCAAAATCCGAATAACTTTGTAATTCATACAGACACTATTAAAAACATAAGTTTGTTTGTTGGAGTGAGAGTTGGAACACTGTTCAACTTTATTTAATGATAATGCTACGGAATCTTTCGCCTGCGAGTCTAACTCGCACTTAGCCGCATTTTTAAATGTCTTGTTAAATCTTTTTAGGTTATTTACGTAAACCGTATGACATTTTTCCAAAATGTGAAATTGTGTTCATAATTGATGTTTAATCAAGAGGTCGTCAATCAAAGTCCAAAATTTGTATGACTCGGCTATCACAAATTTCGTGTCAGTATAAGTCAAATAAATCGACCAGGCTTTAAAATGGGCTATTCCCAAAAAAATCGAAAACAAATTCATGACGTTTAACCCCTCTATTGACATCCCCGTCCCTAGATTTGGGCATAACCAGTGAATCATCGAAAGGGCAAAAAAGACAAAATTCAAAGCCATTTGAAACGCAATTTATTATAGCGCGGGCGTTTGTTATCGAACAATTTGATTGTGAAATATTGTCTGTTATGTTACTTGTATACCTGCAATTTGGTACCACTGTCACGCCACCGCTTGCAATGCTTATTGCAACTAGGGTTGACATTAACAAGAGGATGAAAATAGAAATGACGATTTCTTTACTTACAACTATATACTATTCTGATGTCTGACTGACTTGGAATGGCCTAAGATTATCGTGTTGACCGCGCTGGGTAATGATTTGTGTAATAATTACGGCGATTGGAAGATTAGAATCTTTTCACGATTTAAATCAGTTGGCGTTACCGCTATACTCATGCGTATTGCTAGTACGTAACGGCAGGGTTACGTACTGCTATGTTCCTGTGTGAAGGGTATAATATATGTACGAGGATAAGTAAGTATGGAGCAGTTATATGTGATAAATGGAGCCTAATGGTGGAACTTGGCCTCTTGATCGAGAGTTTGAATCCCAGTATGCACCACAAAAAACTTTTTTTTTTAATTTACCTTTTTTTAAATGATGTGCGTATTAGAAATTAATTATTACTGCTTTACGGCAAAGGAAAACATCGTGAAAAAAGCTGCATACCCGAGAGTTCTCTTAAAAAAAAGAGTTCCCAAAACTAACTATTCGCACTTGGCCAACGTGGTGAACTTGGATTTTTCTCATTCTGAGAGAAGACCCGTGCCCTTTATATACGGCAAAGGAAAACGAAGTGAGACAATAATGGGTTAACGAGAGAAGTAAGTATATAAATCAGAGACACATGCATGCAGTAATATTAAGTAATCACTGCCTTTGCAATTGGTACAGAGTATAGTATAGTCACGAATAACACAAGGTTGCTTATATTCCAACAAAATGTGCGTTGCCGTAGAATAGGTTATATTTTTTTTTCACAGAGCAAGAGGTCAATTTGTTGTTTGCGTAGTGGTAGTTTAGGGAGCGGGGTACCGATAAATTAAGAGACTAGATACCTACCTAGCTAAAATAAAATAGGGAGACTGCATAATCGTCACGCTCACTAAATTAACTATTTAAATCTATTAAATAGATAGTAAATCGAATAACAGGCCTGTCTTAGTTAAGCGGTTCCCTGCCGCGACATTATAGTACAATTTTAACGAGCAAATGCTATATTTCTATAATTAAAATATAGGTATAATAAATAACTCGAATTTGATGGCTCGTCTATAAATATTATTACTGACTTTTTAAATGTTTACTCACATATTTTTAGGAAGTAGATTGACTGTTTATTGACTTTTTAAATATTTGCTCACATATCTTTCGTTGAGTATTTTTTGGGTGAACAATAATCATGGAACTTGCTTCATCGTCACCGAACGGTTTCCATGAGCTATATGTATACTGTGTATATATTTATTTAATCTTTATGTACCTTACAAAATAATTTTGTGTACAAAAGTGGACTCAATGTTACAAGCATTCTCTGCCAGCCAACCTTCAGGCAGTCTGAAATACAACAAAGGTGGTAAAGAAAAAAAACATAATAAAAGAGAGAAATTTATGAATATAAATTTATATATAGGTATATATGTAAATATAATATTATTACATGCATAAATACATACTAAAATAAAAATAAATAGATACTAACGCTTTATTCATACATTAAATACATAAATACTTTATATATTGTATATAGATATACCTCCGTGTGTTTTTACTTCTATCGGCAGTCCCCAAAGACTACTATATTTTAAACTATACTATTATAAATTGAGTATTTTTAATAATTTTATCTAAACCGTCATAAAAACATTTATAGCCATTACCCGACAACCATAGCGCCATACAAAATTGTCCTTCGATTCAGCCCCCATTACCGGAATTGAATCCAGTCCCCGCACCTTCATTGTTTATGTTATTATGATAATTTCATAAGGGTTCGTTTTAAGGCCTCTAATTCCGCGCACTTAGTCTATAATCTACCCTTGAACTACTATTTGATGTGAGTTAGTTATCATGAGACCAGTGATTTTGTAATATCAAATATTTCACGTAGAAATACGGTTTATTTATTACATGTGTATTTATTACATTATTTGATGAAACATAAATGGTAGCCTATTAAAATATTTACAGAACATATGTTTTTATCACGTATATTCTATTAACAAATAATCGGCCAAGTGTGGAAAGAACACGTTATACCAAGCGGAAATATATCGCGTGATGGTGTAAATCCCTATGTCCCTTTAGGCCTATTCAAAATAAATTACAAACATTTTAACACGTGCGTTTTATTTATGGAAGTACTTTAGTATTCTCATCGCTGTACCATCTGTCCATGACCGTCAGAACCGCAGGTCAACAATCACATTTAGCTTTGAACTTGTGCCTAAAAATTGCTTAATAATTACTTTCATTTGCTTATAATAATAAAATAATTGCGTATTTTATAAATAAAAACAATTTACACATTAATTGTTGACCAGCCATTCATACGTCAGAATGGCTGGTCAATCCCCAATCTCTGTAGAGTAGTAACTATGTGGAATTACTAAAATTTTCATGTGCTAAAAATTGCTTATTCCGTATTTAGTATTAACACGCCTATCAAGTACCAAAGTACCAGTTGTTTATATGAAGCAATAAGTATTATATTGTAAGAAGAAATGGATCACGTGTGACATCTTAACAAACATCACATTGACATTAGCTGACAGATGTATAACCAGCTTGACTCACTTTTGCGCGAGGCATCGTTTAGGACGGCTAGGCGCTTATAAGTTACGCTTATAAATCATTGACGCTTATAATAGGCATCACTATAATACTGTACATTGGGTATCTTTAATTATTTATAAAGTATTTTGTTATTAAATAATTAATTCAATAAATTGATTGCAACTTCTTCTATGTTTTGATGATAATATTTTATTGTTTCAGCCATCAGCCCTTTCAGGTACACTGCTCCCATGTGATATGTTTTATACCTTAAACGTAAAATTTATTTCACTTCTAATTGAATCCATTCTTCAAAATTATTTTTTATCAATAAATCATATCAATGAATAATCGACGTAGTAATCTCGTTTGAAACAATAAATTGAATCAATAAACTAATAAGTAATAATAGACACAGTATTTCTTATACCTTATATCACTTGTATTACTATTGAAGTTTGCTTTGTGTTGTATTTTTATTATTTGCTTATATATTTTTAATACTAGCTTATTCCTGCTGTTCTGCCCGCTTCGGTTACGTTTACCACAGTAATCAGTTACCCATATGTTAATCCAGGTCATTAATTATCAGTATACCAAATTTCAGCGAAATTTGACCTTTTGAAAGTACCTTTCGTGAGAAAGAGTAACAAACACACACATCTTACACGTAGCAAACGAGCATGCAGCCCACCTAATGGTAAGTGGCTACTGCCGCCCATGGACATCTGTAATCAACCCCAGGTAAGATCAAAGTCTCACCTAAAGTTAGCCACAGATACGTTGCCACCCTGAGGACTAAGATGGAATGCCTCGAAAAAGTATGTCTCCCTTACCACCCTTCAGACCAGAACACAACAGCGCATAACACTGCCGTTATTAAGCAGAAATAGTTGTGGCGGTGGTACCTCCGGAGTCGAACCACAAGGAGTTCTACGACCTTCAAACATACTTACGCCTTTATAATATTTGTAACATCACGAGTATGTTTTCATAAATAAGCTTTCTTTTTTTCTCTTTACTTCATTCATGCATACAGTACACTACCTTTTAAATAACCTTGGGCTACAGGCAAAGTTTTATGGCTTACTAACTGGGTTCAATCTAACACTCGCGCCATAGAATAAACGAAGTTAAAATAAGCATCTGGTCCCCAGCGCAACAGAGTTAAAACTTTTCAGATTTAGTACAATAATTTGCTTGGAGCTTATGTTAATAATGTTTGGAAATCCCCATGAGGAAAAGCTTAACTGTGTCTCAAGAACTTATTTTATAGGACAGTAAAAGGTTTGTATTTAAATCCATCAGCCTTTTCAGTTCCACTACTAGACGTAGGCTTCCCCTAATGAGTTTTTCCATTACTCCCCACGCCTGATATACATGTTGGTTTTCACAATGGGTGTAATATACAAATGATTTTTTATGTGTCCCATAGCCGCCTCCTTCGCCATCCACGGGAAGAGTGGGAGTTGTACTATCTAAAACCTTAACAAAACGGTACTTTAAATTTATATAGAAAAATACTAATAATTGTTGTATTGACAATAGGTATATGTGTCAAGATCCAATCGACCAGCATGGTGATCTCAGACCTTACTCAAAGACAGTCGTAATAGGTCTGCATCAAATTAATAAATACGAAGAGGTTACAAATGTTATCCGTTACCTTAATCCCGACCATACTAACCATATCTCATAACATGACGAGTATAAGCATAATAAAACAGAGAACGCAGCTCCCAGTGTACACCCATTTACTTTCTTAGAAACGTTGTAAAAATAAAGAGGATTGCATTTAAAAAGAAAATACGGCGGGACAGCCACAAACAATAACTTGAAATTGTAAACCGTTCTTGTTTTTCTCCGCCTTGTCAGCTAAAACTTCTTAGGTAAGGCAACTTTGCTGTACACCAAGTTTTTCTCTTAATGAATTATTCCTTTGACGCAAAATGTTTTAGTTTCGTGTACGGTTCTTGGGTTTTCGGTCTCTACATTTGAGAGCTTCGGAGCATCGAAAATAACGGTAAGAAACATCTTACCGTTGTTTTTAGTTGGAAGCTGACTGTAACATTGATATTCTGCTGATTCACTGAGCTTGAACAAAGAGTACTTTATTAATTAATACTATTCTATCATCATTCTGTACGAGTTCGTACTGGTCTTTATATGCAGAAGCAAAATTGTTTTTATCTAAATAAAATGCAATGAAATGTCTTTCTTTCATATAGGCCTATGAAGGCTCTTACAAATTGTCAGTTCCAATATTCTTTCTTACGCTTCCACCGGATCGTAACATGACCTCAACTGAGAAGATCTGTATCTAATAAAATCTGTGGAATCAATGTAAAGACAACTTTAAAAAGTATTAAAACTTTATTAGTACGTGAATAAAAGCTTTATCACGTATTAACATGAAATTACAAGTAAATTTTTATATCATTTCTAACTATTTTCAAAATGTAAATTCAACATGATTAAGATTTTTTTTAGGACTACAGAGTTATTCATCCTTCTTAATCTTGCTTATCTTTCGTTTAATACGCTCAGTGTAAGCAGATATTATATTTGATAGAAGAGGGAGTGCTGAAGACTTCTCATCATCTCTTACGCCTACATCTGCGCATAGTTCTGCCCGTAACCGTTTAGTACTAGGCATAGCTGCTTCTGAGGACATCACCGAAGCCGTGTAAAGATAACCGTTCCATTCGAGGTACTCTCTAACCAGCTCGTTGATTAGCAGAACCTCCTCAGATGGTGCGGGAGGGCCGGAATTCTTGTAGCCAGGATTCAGAGAGACTTGCCGGTCTTGGAGTATTTGGGTGACTTTTGCTCGCATCTTCAACAAATAGGTAATAAATCATTTATTGAGACATAGATCACAAATGACGATTATTGAACTGTAGCTGATTATATAGCGAATTCATTCGAAGGGTAAAATTAGAGAAAAAGAGTTCACTATAAAAAGGTTTTATTCCTAACTAGCTGAGCCCGCGGTTTCACCCGCGTTTAAAAAAAAATGTAACGTGACATACATTAACCGAAGTTTTATACCTTTAATAATCTCTATTTTATTCTTTTACCGGTACCGCCGCCGTACCTTATGTCGGCACCGCCGCAAATGCTACGTCTCGCAATTTTTAAATCTGTAATATCTTCGAAAATATTCATTTAAATGAATAATTAATGCTGTAAAGGGCCATATAGATCTTTATTAAATCAACAATGTATTAAAGGTATTTAAATGGATAAGCATTAATGCTGTATTGGTTAAAATCGCTTCGAAAATTAGCCATTATTTGTCGTAAAAGTAAATGACAAAAAAATGTTATTGTGGGATATCCATAAGAGATAGACATATACCATCGCGGAGTTTTCTGTAGACCTTTTCAATGTGTACAATACTTAGTACAACGTAGTACCTTTTGATAAATCTCGTAGGGTTCAGCCTGCGTATGCAATGTAAGCAGAAAAAATGTAATTATTTACGACATCACATTAGAAACCTTAAAAATAACAGTATTTCTCCACTATTTAATGGATGTTATTATACATATAANNNAAATGTAATTATTTACGACATCACATTAGAAACCTTAAAAATAACAGTATTTCTCCACTATTTAATGGATGTTATTATACATTTAAACCTTCCTCTTCAATCACCCTATCTATTAAAAAAACCGCAACAAAATCATTTGCATAATTTTACAGAATTAAGCATACAAAGGGATATAGGGACAGAGATAGGGACTTTATTTTATACTATGTAGTGATGACTGATCTATTAAAATACGCAGTTAGCAATGCATCTGATGCTCATCTTAGGTAAGACTCAAAAGTTTTTTGGAGTTATTTATAAATATTGTCTAGGTGGCAATTACTAATCCTCATAATTTACCTGAAAGCTACATACAGGAGTATAGTTATTAAATTTATGTAAATATTTCATGATATTACGGTTATATTTAGGTTAAAGTGATGTAGTTACTGAAATGGTAAGCAGTTTACATATAATAAATGAAATTAAATGTCTTAATTTTTTATAAGCCTACGGAGACACTTACAAATTATCAGGTACAATATTTTTCTTACACTAACCCCAGTACGGTAATGCAGTAAAACGCTTTATAGCCATTAAAGAATGTCTCGTGGTAAAAGACTAAAGATAGCAACGCGCTGTACATTTGAAGAATTCAACCCATTGGGGTCTTTTTACTTTTATCTAATGCATTTGTTACTGGTCTTTAAATAGTGCAGCACGAGTTGGTCGATTAAAAGCTGGAAAATTTTAGAAGTTCGTTGAATGTTACAGCTTTTTGGCTTAAATACCGATGTTCTAGTACTTTGCGCAGATTGGACGCGGATTAGAGCTATTAATTAATGCAAACTACGCTGTTCCAACGTGACATAAGAGGATTGGATAAAAAGCTGGTCCCACGGTCGCTCTGAATCTGTTTTAGGTTAAGAGGTAATCCTCGCTTAACGAATTTGTCGTTTACTGGATTATGATTTTGTATGATAAGGATCAGCGGAGTCGTACGTTTTTGATGTTGCTGGTCTATTAGACTTTTTCAGGATAAGATAATATTATGATAAAAAAAATAATAATACTCTTTAGTGTACCCAAAATGTATACATAACATATGATTTATGAAATAAGTAGATGGTAGATAAACCGCACGAATGAAAAATTCAAATACATTATTGCTACTAAATTGGGTTAATTAAAAACATTAAAAAGGGATCATAACGAGCTCTAAATACTTATGAATAACATTATTTACAAGTAGGTATCCAAAAAACTCAAACCAATTATAATTACTACTACTTGTACTACATAACTAATGATTTTGATACTTTTTGGATAGTTTTGTAACTTTCAAGGGTCGACACAATGGGTACTAGAGTAAAATAAGTTAAGAAACATTTCTTTGTATAAAATTGAAGTAGCATATGAGCTTACAGTCCACCTGACGGTTAGTGGCCACTGCCGCCCATGAACATCTGTAATCAACCCCAGGTAAGAACTTAGCTGAGGTTAACCACAGATGCGTTGCTACCCCTGAGTAGCATAGACATCTGTAAACAACTTCAAAGATATATATTTCACGAAGCTCCAATCTGTTAATCCAGCTTATAAGATAAAACCGCATTTTTGTCCTCTTATATAGAAATATCACACAGACCTATTAACGAAGCCGTTTTATATTAGTGTGTAGTAACAGTTTGAGGACGAGTCTAAAGAATACCAAGAAATTTAGCAAAACCATTTATTTTTTTCAAATACGACACAAAATTAATTCAGTTCCGCCTACCTCAGCTTGAAATTTATTCAAATGACCGTTCGTCTTCAAAAGATTTTTTATAGCGTCTAAAAGCTCCTTTTCAGATATCACTTTGTTTTCGTTCATCTTGCAAGAAATTTAATTATTTCCAAAAGAGATACTGAATATAATAAAAGAGGTAACAGATAAAAGGAACTCTTAAATGGGATGTTCTTTTCCAATTTGCTTTCTTTCCGACGAAATGCGATACGGCTCTCATTCAATCGTTTACGTCAAAATTGGGTTATTGTCATGTGACATTTTTAATCGTTAATTTTTTTGTCAACAAACCTTACGCTATCATAGTAGGAATTTATTTAAAAAAAAATATTGGTTTTGCAATATTATTATATAAATATCGGATTTTTTTTTCCAAGATACAAAGTTAAAATAGAACTTAAATAATTTAGATAATTTCTGTTTAGTAAGACTGCCATTTTATGAACATTTCAAATATATTATTATAAAGAATAGAAATATGCAACGTTTAGATATTGACGAACATTCTGCCGAACGCATGAAGCATATGTAAACGCCTATAGACGAATATAGACGTACCTATAATTTGGATTCCAACCCAAATTTTAACGTTACACAAATTTGATAAGAATTCCAATTTGAAGTAGTTGAACAATACGGTCACCATTGGCGTATATAAAAGGGGGTCCAAATTCCCCCCCCCCATTCTTCTTTGCATAGGCGATAAAACAATCTTTATGCAGGTTTTTTTTTTGTTGACAAAATTTGGGAGTCTATTTATTCATTAATCCGGATCCCATAGGATGGAAAAAAATTCATAGACTACTCAACGTATTTTTATTTTCGTCCACCGTCACTTTTGAATACAAACTTTTTCTTCTTATCATATCGATTAGCAAACCAGCATGCGCACCACATGATGGTTAGTAATTCCTGCCGCCCACGAACATTTGTAAGCAACTTCATATAGAACAAGGGTTCTACCTGAAGTCGATCAACGATGCGTTGCTACTCACGAGGACTAAGATGGTCGCCACATATATAAGTGAGCCGGCAACCACACCCTTCCACCGAAACGCAAAAACTGCTTCACGCTAGAAATAGGTAAAACGCATAAAAACATAAAACGCATTCTACACTCATAGCCC
The DNA here is from genome assembly GCA_002930495.1 of Cecropterus lyciades. Lineage (NCBI taxonomy): Eukaryota > Metazoa > Arthropoda > Insecta > Lepidoptera > Hesperiidae > Cecropterus > Cecropterus lyciades. Next base: position 51,699 of record MOOZ01001902.1, on the reverse strand, counting down.
TACAGTAGGATTTTCTCCTGTGTCGTGGGTGCCATGGACACACAAAGACGAATACACAAACACCCAGACCCAGAACAGA
>MOOZ01001901.1:87865-109823 GCA_002930495.1 Cecropterus lyciades | reverse complement strand
TGTTCGGAACTTGTATATATGCACGATGTTGAGAAAACTCCGATAGCGTGTTTCAGAATACGATGACGTCATCTGTTGATGAGTAGCGGGAGGTCGCTACATATAATTAAATTCTTCGTTGAAACAATTAATATCAATATTATTTAGCGATCTGAACGAAACCCACACAAGCTTGGAGCGTACTTTAGGGAAATCAATGTTAATTAGGGAATGTATAATTAGGGAAATGTTATGTTATTGTAAGGTACAATATAATATACTTGCTAGGATAGTAGCGTGCATAATCTACGGATTGTTTGGATCGAAACAAATTAAGAAGTTATGCAACATCGGGCGTAGTTAGGAGTTCGATGGGTCACCGCTTGCGGCTATATTACGTATTATGCGCACTTCCGTGAATGAGAGGATTAGTAGGTCTGTTGGTTCCAGAATTTATTATTTGACTATAGTTGTTTTGACTATAGTTGTTGTTTCATCTTGTTTAAGGCCTTATGGACGGCAACAACTGATACAGGTTGGTCACTAATCTTTCACCACCTGTTCGCTTTGTAGTAGTGAGAATTTCCATGTTTCTTTTGAATTTATGAAAGGAGTAGCATTTACGCGCTCCTGATTGACACGGTGGAGAATATTCTATGTATTAATCCAGGTCATAAACTATATGTGTTCAATCTCATTCAAATCCGATAAGTAGCGTTTGCGAAGAAAAGTAGCAAACATCCATTCATCCTCATCAACTATCACCCTTATATAATAATACTAGATTATTCCCGCGGCTTCGCAGGCTTCAGTCGGGTTTACCACGGTAACGGGTATTTCATCTGGTAATCCCGGTCATACACAATCGGAACGCCAAATTTCAGCAAACTCCGACTAGTAGTTTTTTGCGTGAAAAAGTAACAAATACCCATACATTCTTACAAACTTACGCATTTATAATATTAGTAAAATTAATAAGACTCAGTATGCATGTAAGTGTAAAATTCTTATTCAAACGACGAATACCTTAATAATCTACTCGTTTATACAACGAGCAGTTTCATACCTCAATAATCTGTATAAATATTTAAATTCATGCTGAAATTTATATTCGCCGAAGTATATATACATTATACCAGAAGTTGAAAGTTACTCACTGCTCCCACAGAAACTAATCTCCTCGGATTCAAACATTATAAAACGTTGAACTCTACAAATTAGCGCAGGTAAGTTAATTTTCATGAAAAGAGTTGAAAAAGCTGCAACTAAATTATAACAAGGGAAACAAAGTTGTGGAAATAAATTAGTAACACGATATCATCTGCAAATTTATTGTATCAAAACTTTTTGTTCTGTAGAAAACTGGTCTTAGAATGATGAAGTATAGGGAATACCTCGTCATGCTAGCAAGTGTGTGTTGCTATGTAGGTTTATATTTTATATACCTATTATCAGCGGCGTAGCGTAGGGGGGACAGAGGGGCCGGTGCGCCCTGGGCGGCAAATTTTGAGGGGCTGCAAAATTACTTTTTCGTAATATATAACCGTATTTTTTTTAGAAAAAACTTCGAATCTCAGGTAGCGCACACGGGCGGCACATTTAGGAGGCGGCAGAATATTTAGCTTTGGCGACCTTTTCTTTAGCCGACTAAAATTTCAAAATGGTGGTGAATTTAAGTTCCGCCCCGCATAAACCCACGCTACGCCACTGCCTATTATAGATATATCTTAAGTACGTATGCGTGTATCTCGTGCTTGCATGATTGCGTGCATGCGTTCAAATTTATATGTGACATTTTTTTGGATTGCTAATTGTACTATTTTATTGTTAGGGCCTTCCTCCTATCACACAGTTTGTCTTCGCAAATCATTTCATAGATACTTTAAACATGTCCTACACGATGGTTGCAAAAAACTGCAGAGGATTTACGCGAGCAGATGGTTAAGTCAATCCGCACATCATTTATGAAAAAAGGTTGTTTTTTTTAGAATATCCTGGCAATATATACAGGGCCAGTTTATGTTTAATATTAAGCAAGGGACAATTTATCTTAGTACGAAACAAAAACTGTTATATGCCGTTGTTTTTGTACTTTGCGAGTTTAGGGTGGACTATATATCATCATGTTTGCATTAGATCGACGTACGTAAAACCGTGTTTTGAATAAATAATATTATGCAGAAGATTTTACATAACGTTTAACAATCACAACTTTATTTAATATATGTAGAACTGGATAGAACTGCAACAGTTTATCAAAGCGGCTATCGAAATACAAAATTAAATTTTCAGAAGCAACTGGATGTGACATTTGTAATTTTGTGAAATATTAAAATGGCGGATATGTGGAATAAATATTTCTATTTATTTTAAAGCAAAATAGATTCGGGGAAAAGAACAGAGTTTGTTTGTGTTTAAGATAAAATTGGATAATTCGTTAAAAAACAATTATATCATTTTAAGGGGTACTTTAATTAACTCTTTAGAGCATTACGTTTGGTAGGAATGAATTAATAAATAAATGAATGAATGCATTTATTCGTTTAAGTATGCGTACATATAAAGCTGACAATAAATACAGATTCGGCATACTCTACCGGTAATATATAAGGATATAATAAACTGGTAAGTTAAATTCACTTTTTCAAAACATTTTGACTAGTCTTTTGGAGTAGCAAGCATGTAGTCGATTTTAAGTAAGACACCTTATCTGTATGAAATCCCTGATGACTATTGACGATATGATAGTTAAATCTGAAAGTTTACTACTCTGTGTGTGTGCTATAAGATAAAAATTGTTTTATTGCCGTAAACGTGTACTTAAAATATTCATGTAAAGAAAGGTTTTCTTTAATATTTCTTTATTTTTTTTAATTTGACGCGCTTCACGCGACTTTTGGTGGATGTCAAACTTTTTAGTCGATAGATTTGTTTAGAGGTTAGGATTATTAGAATGTTGTGTTAAGAAAAAGGCCTAAAAGTAAACTTTTGTTGGAATATATTTTGTGTACAAAAATTAGAATTGGTGGAAAAATGAACTTTGAATGTCGTTCCTTTGTTTTCGGGTAAGGTTATTATAATAGTGTTTTAAATAAGATGTTTTCTTTGATAAGAAATTAACAAAATAAATTTTGTTTTCAGAAGCAACACATTCGTTTATTTTGTCCTAAACTATAAAATATAGTCTTATATTCATACTATATGAACTCTCATATTTCTTGTACTACATATGAACTCACATATTCCTTAACAAGTTAAACAACCTTAATGTGACGATGTGTTTTCGCTGGTCGCTGTTGGTCGAGCATTCGAAAGATACGAGCAGTAGTGCGGGCACGGTCGCCGGGAACGTCGCACGTTTCCGTCTCAGCCGCTAACGCGATTACGAACATTTACAAAGTGACGCGCTCTGTTTTTTTTTTGTTCTGAATGAAATATTAATGTAGCCACGGCACGCAGCATTGGTGTTTACTCGAATCGAGATTCCTGGATTACTTCAAAGCCGGTGAGTTTAGATCAATTTTATTTTGGTGTTCTAAAAACTAAGTTGCTTTTGATTAATTAACAGGTTGATTGTTAGTTACATTTAACAGACTTATATATTTTTTTAACGCTACAAATTTTAAAATATTGTGTTCAACATTAATGTAAATTAAGAATATACATTATATATGCAGTGATTTCTATATACATATTATAAATAATTTATGGAGTGGAAGTAGTACTCTTTTTGTTTATCTAATCTGGTAGCACTTTTAGTGGTAGCCTTTAAATACAGTAAGCGATAGACGTTTTTAAACACGTTATTTTGTTCTTACTCTTCAAAGTGCACAGTGGTGTCGTAATGTCGTGTGAAATTGGTTTTGAATGGCGCCTCTACCTCTCTTCCCATGGATGTTGTAGGAGGCAACTAAGGTAGATAATCCATAAAATGGGCACCAGTGTTATCGTAAGTAACATTAACATATACTGCGATCATCAACACATACCAGACAAGGTGACTACTGGCAACAACCTCCTTTAGGGGAGAGTCTAGTGTTTTGAAAAAAAAATGTACATTTTTGTATTAGTTCTTACATATTGTATTTATTTGCACTTCTTAGTATACATAGTATCATGCGTCATATGAGAAAATTTAAAAAAGTGTACTTTTATACTACAATTTTACAACGGTCAGTGTGTTATAAACTTACACATTGACTCCTTTTTATTTATGAATATTTCTAGTATTTATGTTGCAGTGATAAAATTACAAAATAATAAAAACATAATAAGATCCTTTGCATTTTATATGAATCATTAAATGTATTCAATTAATACACGGACATCCATGAAAGATTTTTTCTGAAAGAAGCAACGTAAAAAATCTAAATTTAATCCAGAATTCACAATTCTTTATTTTACCAATTGAAATAGATATGAATACGTTACAATAAAAATTAATAACCGTGAAAATTTAAGGATTCATGTATGAATATTCTATTATCTTTTAAAGAAGACCTCCAACGCACGAACAATGAGAACAACGACCGAAGTGTTTTTATTTTAGTCTCGGCTGTTCATTATTTTTTACGTTATAAAGCCTAATGTACATTTTACACTAGATTTTACATTATTATGTATATTTTACACTAGTCTACGCATACAGCTCCGCCTGCGTTAGACTTCCGCAATAATTCGCATACCATCTGAATGAGTGAAGCAATTGTTATTAGGAAAAAAAAAAGAAATAAACACATATATAGTACTAAGCAATAATTTTACCATGTATTTGCAGGTTGAGCATAACGTTTGACAACGAAACAAATAAATGTAAATCTTTATAAACTCTATATTCTTAAGTATATTTATCTAAGTACTCAGGGAAAGGATACTCATCTTTACTTATTGTCGCAGAACTTAAACTACTAAAGCTAGATCATTAAATTTATACAATAGGTTCATTTTGTGACGACGACACTCAATAGAAAAATATGTTTGATTTACCACCTCTAAGCATAAGAAATCGCAGACAAGAGTTAGTATTAAATATATGTTACAAAACTTTCATCGCTATTATTTCTTTTACAATGAAACGTATGAATATAAAATAATACTGTTTTTATTTTGTACATCAGTCTGTTAATATGAAACATTTTCCCCGGTGAAATGTCTTGCAAAAGCCGGGCCACGTCCTTTGTAAGCAAACTTTGCATTTATTAAAATATAAGAGCCAGGGGATACACCCCTTGTTTATAAATTTAAGAAATAATAATTTGTTTAGCTACTCTTTAGTTCAAAGTAAGGGATGATGTGCTATATCTTAGAGATATATAGATCTAGCTGTTGTGTTTTACTCAGTCGTAAAGAAAAATCTGAAACATGTTATTTTCGGTACACTTGTTTAATACTAAGCACGGATTTTTTCATTAACGAGCGGAGGCATTAGGCTTGTTCCATTGTATTGTACCAGTTATTACAGTAGAAAAACATGTCAGTATATAAGTTTATAAGTATTGGTTAATACCTAATCAGTCTGTTGTGATTTTCCAAAATATTCAAAGGTATCTGACAAGCTTAATGATGTTACATACGAGCGACACAACCCTCAAAACATGAGGGACAGTTCATGTTGACGACAATTGCCGGCGGTAGCTGAATGCCACCATGTGTTGTCAGAGACCCTTCCCGACTTTCACTGCTTGTTGTTAGCAACTTGCGCTGGTTATTGTATATCAATGGGTGTTTTCGCCTGTCTTCAGCTACCATAATCGGGTACGAGTTGCTAACGACAGGGGGGTCGCTCAACTGTTGTCCGCCCTGATTGTCGAGTCGACGATCGACGAGGGTCAGCGACGGCCTGATGCAGGCGGCAACGGACGCTAACAATCGATGACGACGGCAGCAATAATCGAGAACTGTCAGAGTTGAGTTGTCGCCATGCACAGTCACTCACCTACTACCTCCCTAGAAGACTTACGATAACAACCGGAGCCGAGCTTTATGTACAGCGGAGGAAGTCTACAACACTGAGGATAAACTGCTGTATGCAACAGTATGCGACAGGTCATGTCGACAACGGTTGACGACAGGCGACGACAATCGGCGACGTACAGCGACCAACACAAACCTTTCACATCAACTATCGCTAATGTAATAGATCACTGTCCTCGTTGGTAAGCTAAGCGATAAATTAATTTCTAATGGGAATTTACTCTCTAATCGGAAATGGAATGATGCAATCAAACTTTATGCAAATTAATTTATCAATAGAGTGTTCAAATGCTCAGTCAAATGAAAGGTTCGTATCCCGTTATTCATAGAGCAGTTTGCGGTTTGGTTGATGATTACACATTACTCCTACAGAATGCTTTGTGTGATATGTTATAAATGACTAGACACGTGAATAATTGAGTTGTTAAAATGAAGCCAATAATGTTTATGAAAATGAAATCATGCATGTCTGCCTGTTTGTTCTTTTTGCCTATTCATGATCGCTACGATCAGGAAGTTATTGAGTAAGTACCCGCGACGTTTGTGGCGTATTTTATTCCTAGAATATGGTAGTACATCTGTAAACATTGCTTACAGTAAATGAGTATATTTATATAGCACCTACATTTATCGTACAATAGGTGGTGTTATCGTTATCTATTTTTTGTCGCAGAACAATGTCTGCCCAGATCCACTTAATTAAATAACACTTTCTGAATTTATTATCTCACTGGTATTCACACACATAAAAAGACGAGTATACGAATACCCAGACTTTTAGAAGAAATTCACATTCATAATTAAAGTGATAGACTTTGTGTATTAGACTGGTGTAATTAAAGCTGCGATGCCTATATCTTCACCCAAATATCTTGTGAACGATGCAAAATCAAAATTTAAATTCAAACGACATTTTTACGGAAATTGCATCTTTCAAAAGACAGCAAGCGCAAGTACATCATTAAATAAAAATCTCTACATAAAAATTATAAATAGGAAGAAATCAATGCCTGTATCTCGTGTTTATGTTAGCATGTTATATTCTTTACTTTTCGTTTTGTAGGTATTGATGGCACTAATGAGCTAGAGTGTTTGTCCATAAACTGATTTATATGTTTAATTGTTTGTGACTATAATACAAAAATACAAAACATTTAATCACTATTTAACTTCCTTAGAGGACATTATAAATTGAACCTATTGTCAAATTTTCATCGTTTTAGTCAAAAGTGAGTATTATTTTGGTTTTATATATGTTACCCAGTGTATGAAACTATAGAATTGTATACAATACCATATAATACAATACTATGTAGGAAATATATATAATAATTTCTTCTACTTTCCTAGGAATTGCATACAATTTATCTTAAATATACAGAGATATAGATATAGAGGCCTATGTCCAGCAGTGGACTTTCGAAGGTTGATGAATAGATAGATATACATCATTAGGAAATGTGAAAAATAATTTACCAACGTTTATTTTTATTGGTTTAGTTTCGTCATTAGTATGTAATATGCAATGTAAATTGCAATTTTTTAATATTGCAATTGAGTTATATTTTCACTTCAATGTAATACAGTTTTTTTTTGGGTAATGTGTACGCCAGCACTAAGGTGTTATAAACCAGATGTTATAGATATAAAATTTCGGATCTGGATATAGATACGGCTATAGAAATGATATTATACCGGTTATATGTAATTATTTCGGATTATCCGTTAGCTTCGGAGAGTTCCGGTTACGGATTACATTTTGAGAAATTTTAAACTTAAAAAACAAGTACTTAATAATTTTGTTTTATTTCTATGTTATCATTTGCTTTTAAAATCAATCATATCAGTTATTATCCGTTAAATAAAACTAAAAAATACATGTCTCGAAATCTATCCGAAACTTTTATACCGGACATGGATACGGTTACGGATATATTTTTTATTTCGGATATCCGATAGTTTTGGTTACGGTTACGGAGATAAAGAAAATATATGGTTCTCTGTAAAATTGTAAAATCTGGGTATGGGAATATTTGTTTGCACTTTTTATATGAAATAATATCTACATACTCGTATCTGTTAACTTCAGCGGTTTTTTTTAATAAAACAAGTATCAGTATCGATGACGTAGCCATTTTAAAAACAACCATTTATGCGTCATGTATAACACAATTTATTTCACGCATTTTTTTCTGATTTAGGGGTTTTATGTGCATACATTTTGTAGGATTCGTATAAAATTGTCGGATTTAATACATTTCCGTTATCATCTATAGAGCTTTGAATGAGTTATAATAAAATATTTAAAGATTGAGGAGCTTTGTGACGGACAATTATCAGCCATTTATCGACTAATCTGAGGGTTTCATCGACATTTCATTCTGTCTTCTCCTTTCTTTCTCGTTACTTTTATCTTTTTTTCAAGAATGGTTATTTCACTTCGGCTGTGACCTACATTTGCGATCCTATTTTTTACATTTTATCAATCTCTTATTCAATAATTAACTTTAGATTCTTGTTAGACTTTTTAAGAAATTAATCATCATCTATCTATAGGTACTAATCTAAAACTAGATTACTTGTTTATTCGAGTTTCGCGTAAAATGTACCGAATCGATTTGAATGAAGCATTGTTTTATTTAAAACCAAAAAAATATTTCTAGCTATACAAACATTGCCCCATTATACGCTCCACACTGTTTATTATTTATTGTACAGGTTTCTCTAAATATTTGAGGGATGAATAAAATAAATATAAACAGATAAAATTAGAAACAAATTTTTTAGAAAGTTTATTTTGAAAAAGCAGTTTTGAACTTAGGTATCAACTTTAATAACGTACTTTAAAAGGTAATATGTGTAATTGAATGGTGGTACTAATATACTTCACTAAGTAGGTATCATTACCACACCTATTTCTAGCGTGAAGCAATTATTATGGAAAAGGTGTATATGTGGAGAAAGTGATGTAGGTACTAGCTAACTTATATATGTAACGACGATCTTAGTTCTTGGGAGTAGCAACGCATCTGTAATCGACTTATGTTATTCAAGTTGTTTCAGGGGCGGCAGTGATCACTTACTATTAAGTTGACTGTAAGCTCGTTTGCTACTTCAGTCTTATGAATAAATAATAGCTTAAAAAACTTAAAAAACACGCCTTTGAAACAAGCTGAAGTATAGAATCGAAAATAATTTTCTATAAGTTAAAAAAAACAGAGCGATAAGAAAAAAAGTCTTTTTATCGTAAGAAAGCGTGGGCTAACACCCCACGCTTTCTTACGGTTATTATTGTCATTATACAATACAATATATTATTTCAAAAGCGTGTCTTTTCTTTTTTTTTGAACATTTTAATTTTATACTCTTTAGTTGAGCTAGTCACCAAAGCATGTTTTTTTAGTTTTTAAAAGTATATGTTCCATTTTACCAAACCCGAATACTAAGTTATATTAAGCTTACATGAAAGTTGCACGACTTCGAATAAAAAATCATCCCCTATTTCGCCTTTCTTAAGGGTCGATTTTCCAAATTTGGTGAAAAAGATATTTCATTATAACAAACCACCATGCTAAATACTAAGTATCATTGAGCTTGCATGAAAATTGGGGGACTCTCATATAAACATTCATCCCCTATTTAACCCTGGGGGTTATTATTATAGGGGTGGATATATAAAAACATATATATAGAAAATTATATTGTCATCGGTCCTTGATAAGCGTGCAAAGTTTAATCTTTGCAAAGCTTAATCCAACGTTTCAAAGTGGGTAAAAATCGCGTTCAACGATTCCGTTACAAACATACATAGATACATAAATACGACCACTATTTTACCACGCCTTTATTAAAGCGGGTTAAAAAATAGGTGAAAGGCTAGCAGACTCGTGCCCACTTCGCTGGGCATTAAACATTTTTTGGTGTGGTTCTTAATACTAAATATTAGGATTTATTACCCAACTGCTAAAAGGAGGGTTATGTTTACACCGCGTATGTATGTAGGAACCGCGTATGGATGCCAATTTGGCGAAACATGTATGCTATATTATGTAAAATCTTGGTGTAACTACTTTTGTTTGTTACCTTTCAAATGAATATTGTATGACAAAATGAGTATGATTGATTATGTTTATTTTAATTGTTCAATACTTCTTTGTATACAATATTTGATGTAGTGTTATTTCCTGGAAACAAAATGCATTGTTTTTCTGCATATCCAACCCAAGATAGACCAACTATATCTGACTATCAATGCCACCTCTTGTTCCGTACCATTATTAAAAAAACGACAACTTTTTTTTGTATGGGATGTTTTTTTATGTTTTTTGTATGGGAGCCCCCTTAAATATTTATGTTATTTTATTTTCTTATTTATATTCACATTCGTTCAAAATATATGCAGTAGAAGGAAAAAATCTTGTTTTTTAAACAGTTGAGATTATAAACTTATTTATTTGGCCAAGGATTCATAGTCGTTGATAATATGACCAATAAACATCAACCAAAGAATTTATTTTAAACGAATTTTTCAAGATGAATCAAACTACACACGGTGTGCAAATTTGATTGCAATAGGTTCAGTAGTTTAAGAGGCCATAGCGAACAAACAACGTGACACGTAATTTCCTAATCCTATCTTTCAACTTGGATCAAACTGCACGCGGTGTGCAAATTTGATTGGAATCGGTTCAGTAGTTTAAGAGTTTATCGCGGACAAACAACGTGACACGTAATTTATATATATATTAACATATTTCTTAGCTGTTCCATCTCAGTATAACAAAGAATAACAGAGTATAACAGAGTTTTTTAATTACTATTACGTTACTTGAGGACGATTTTTATCTACCTTTTTTACGTACTTGAATCACTGATATTTCCAAACAAATTATTCGGTATGATGATAAATTAAGATATCTACCATAATTGATTGATTATTAAAAACTTCTTAAACATTTTGAGATTCCTTACTTAATTATTCAAGATTTCTTAATAAGGCACTCCAGTGATACTTATAACTTATAAACTATTATAAATAAGTTACATGTTTAAGACAAGACCCAAGTAGAGAGTGTCAAATTATTAAAATGATTACATTGTGCAGAGCGATCTGCCGTTGAAAGGTTTTCAGAAACTAGCACTCACGCGAACAAATGAACGGGCTGAAAATGCCGGAAAATTATATCAAGGATCCTTCTGAGCTCACTGCAGCTTTATTATACAAAGGCAAGAGGAAGAAGGTTGACGACTTCAAAGATAGACAGAAGCCAAGTATACAGTAAGATTTACAAAATTTAAAGTTAAGAAACCATAAGACCACATGACCAATTCTTTGAGATAAATAAAAGACGTTTTTCTTATAATAAATGTAAACTTATTTCTAAAGACTAAGTTTCATACAAAAATATTAGGTAGGTACTTCGTTGAATATTTTATATTTCAAAAGTTATTTATAACATGATTCGCCGAGTACGCCTTGAGTTTTTAATAAAAATAATATGACTCCTTTTAGGGTTACAACATTTTATAAAGCAAGTAGCATTACGAATAATTCAGGCATGTAGCTTCAAAATGTTTTTTTAAAAGAAAAGCCATACTATATTCTAACAGACACATTTAATAAAAATAATTAGAAACGCTTCTAAGAAGCGTAGATTTCCCGGAAAACGTGGGTAAAATGTCATATGGACCGTTAGTTCTAGTAGGTTTATCACGAGAGTATTTTTAGTGTATTCGAAGTGTACTCTTAAGTTCCGTATAATAATAATTGTAAAGCTGTTATACAAATGCAAGATGCTCTTTAGTTTAATAGTTAATCCGTTTGCAAAGGAGAATATCAGCCAAATGATTGTAATCAGTATAACTATACTACTTTACGATCATGTTCATGAAACAATAATTTCTATAAGAAAATATAAATACAATGCATGGTGTACATGTTTGCTTATTCATTTTTTAGAGCACCGATTAAACTGGTAACATTCTATATTCATGTGTAATTCGTGAATTATTTTTATAGCAACGACCGCAAATCAAAATATTTTCACCGTCATCCTTTCGAGGTAAATATGTAAATAAATAAATGTGAGTACGCGTACAATTAGTATTTCGCTCGAGGCTTCGACTTTAAACTTCGGAAGATACATGGAATATAATTTAAATGCGGTCTTAAGGAAGTTTGCTTATGCTTATTTAGATATTTACCGCCAAATACCTTCCACAATACTCGTACGTTGCTCTTGTATGTTTTCTATCCAAGGCTTAAAAATAGATAGATTTAATGTTGTACACAGTACAAAGTGATGAAATCAAATCAAACTTCAAAAATGAAAATAACGAATAAAAATATTCGACTTTATTTTAACAGCGTAATTTCAGTTTAATTACTACTCTTTGATTAAACTAGTAGAGTAGTATGAGTATTAGTGTCTTGTGTTGTATTAAGTTTGGCGTAGGGTATTAACATACTATTTCGTAGTGCACAAGCAAGTTTTAAATTATATGACTACTGTTTTATTGTTTTTTTTTTCAATATATAAGCATTCCTCTACCTTAAGTAGGTTAAGTGACCGATACCTTCCATGGCCATATGTATCTAGCTAATATTAGAGTCTTCTTAGCCAAGGTTGGCTACAGATGATACACCTGAGGCTTACGTTGAAACGCAACGAATATGCAGGTATTATTTTATGATAGATAATTTAATAATAAATAAAAAAAAAATGCAAGAGATCTGAATTAAAGTGGTTGTAGTGCCATTTTTTTAAAAACAACAAACTTCTTGTCCTAACAAGTTTTATTTGAAGACATAAGGTCGAGGTATTTGCTATAACTTATAAACTTATAAATATTTGCTATAATAAAAAAATAGTTACAACTGAAATACTACCATAATTTTTATGTCACATGCTTTTTTAAACAAATAGTGACAATCGAGCAATGAAGACATACCTCTGAATGGCTTTATTATACTACATTTTTTTTAAACGCAATACAACATATACTGTTACCAACAACTTCGCAAAACCAATATGTAAATTGAAAAAAGGAATAGCAGATAGACGGGAAAAATAAAAGGGTGAGCGCTGGCTGAACCGCCTAACGAGACGTAACGAGACGTGCAGTTACTGTTGTCTGTTATCTCTCTGTCGGCCGCCCCCGTACCGATGTTTATATTTTAAGCTGGTTGATTTAAAAAACGATACTCGGAAAACGTTTGCTGTGTTTACATAAACTTCATGATTTATCATTCGAATGTACTTATAAATGTAAGGAAGAATGAATTTAGATTGACCGTGGACTACCGCCACACGTATTTCTATCGTTAAGCAGTTCTTGCGTTTCGATGGAAGAATGCCGTTCATATGACTAACTAACTTCATCCTCGGGAGTAACGCAACTGTGACTTTAGACTAAATACCTGTTCTATAGACCACATCATCAGGCGAACTGCATGCTCGGTCGCTACTTCAATCTCGTAACAGTAAATAATATTTGCTAAACAGTGTAAATTATTCGCTCATCATTTCACATGTCATGTTGTAGATTCTTATAGAATTGGGTAGTCGTCGCCAATCCATTACTGTTCTTTCATTGGTCACGGGTTGCCTGTACATTACTACAAGTGATAATTATAATTATTATTTAATGATTAATTCATATATAACTTTGAAAAAGTCCGATTGAAACACAATATTCAATATGAGGCTATTGGTTGCTGCTTAGCATAGCTGTTAGTCTGATAAGTTTCCCACAGAGCTTTCAAACAATATTTCGCGATTTCTATCGCAATGAAGAACCGAAAAAGGAAAATATTCCAAATTTTTCGTTGTTACAGCGGTTCACACCTGTACCAAGACACCATAAAAGAAAGGTGGCGGCTGAGCGAAAAAAAGGCTTTTATAAAGTCCGTGTGTCGGCGCATTTATTAATATTAAGGGTTTCAAGATTAGGGAGGCCTAAAAATTCTACAATTAGATGAGCTAAATCGAACTAACCTTTCTCTCAGACACGATGTTTATGTTAAAGAAACCACGCAATTCAAATACGGGGAGCAAAATAATGTTTTTGTTTTTAAATAAAAATTACTCGTGTAACTAGGATTATAATTATGAAGATGACTGAAGAAAGTTTAAGAATTGTTAAATCAATATGCTTTATACAATACAATGTTGCAGTTACTCGAGCTTAAAAAGATAAAGAAGATAGACATGCGTAGTTTCAAACTCAGTAAGCGGTTACTGATTTTTGTCCGGTGTCCTTTGAGAAAAATGTCATCGCTTTCAAATATTGAAGAAATCAGTCGAACGAGACAAAATATACACTACACAAGCATTTTTTTATTGAGTCTATCGAATTTGCCATCTATGTATAAAAATGTCTCGTCTCAGAACCACTGATATGGACCCATTGTGCGAGCTCCTTTCACAAGCTTTCAAAATATCAGATCTTTCTCCTGATAAGTTTATTATACTCCAAAATCTTAAGTATGACAAGAACACAATAGCATAATTAGACAGTGTCAAATAAGACACGGAGCTTTTCACTAAGAAAATATTATCGCTTTTGTTTTCGTAAGGTTACATGTGTCATAATTACGTACATTCATTTGGTTTTAATGCTACAGAAAAATGGCGTTTGGTGAGATAAATCAAATATCTACTAATTACTTATAACTATTGTTTGAGGTTGATTACTCACGAGCGTGGGCGGCAATGGCCACTAACTATCACGAGGATAGGACGTCCATTTGCTATTCCTATATTATAAAAACTCAACGATGAAGGATAAGTTTAATCTTAGTATAATGTTATTACTATTCTTTACGTCAATGCATAACATGAATGGATATGTTTACATACGTCGATACAAGATATGTGTGTATCAATTATGGCGTGATATAAATCCTTGCCCTTTATTCATCTATTATGATTAACCTCACGATCGTATGTGGGATTGTTCTAAGCGATAAGACCGATCATTAATCATTAAAATCTTACTTTCCTTGATTCTGAAGTGAGTGAATGAATTAATATTCATTATTGCATACTTACAGTCGAATTTAATAATAAAATACAAAACAGGTCTGAGTTGTATACAATAGGCGGTCTTATCATTGATCAGGGGTTCCTTTTTTTTAGCAAATTGAAAAAGCAAACGATTATGCAGTCCACCTGATGGTAAGTAGTTACTGCCGTTCGTGGACAGCTGCAAGCAATATCATACAGAACAGGGATTCTATCTAAATTCAAATCACACATACATTGTTACTCCCCAGAACTGACCTTATATGAAACGTGAGCCGGGAGCCTTCTAGACAACTTATGCATGGGAAAGATTAGGAAATGAATAGGCTATATATGATAAGATATAAACAAGAACATAATAATAAAATCACGTTAAACAATGATAAAATAATAATCAAAACAAGATTAACAACAGAAACGACTCCGTAAAAATAACGACAGCATAAAAATGTCGTATTTCAATTTCAACAATTGATTTGAGTGTTTTGTTATGTGTACGATTAAATGTACTACTAATAATATTTATTCATTAGATCTGGTGGAATCATAAAAAATAACAAGTCACTGTCGTATTTTACTTATTTGGCAGGTTTTGTCAGAAAATAACAATAATACTTACAGTAAACGTCATTGTTTGTTATTTTTTTTTTATCAGACTGAAGTAGCAAACAAGCATGCAGTCCACCTGATGGTAACTTAATATAGGTTCTATCTGAAATCAATCACAGATGCGTTGCTACTCCCAAGGACTAAAATGGTCGCCTCATACTATAAGTGAACCGGCAATCACATCCTTTCAACGAAACACAAGAGCTGCTTCACGCTAGAAATGGGTGTAGCGGTGGTATCTCCCCGGCCGAACTACACTGGTAAAACACGAAGAGTACCTTTGGCTCACGTTACTGTAGTATAAACATCCCTTTTTTTTTGTGACGAGGGGGAAACCTTCAAAAGGTACCCGACGCCGTGGGAGCAACGGATTTTTACCGCACTAAAACCCCCCCAGTGGCCGTCCTCAGCACTGCGTGGAGGACTCCGGGATCTCCAACGGAACACAACCGGAGCCCTCCGAGCGCGATGCCCCTTACGAGCTCTTCTCTGTGAGCATTGGCGCTCANCCTCTCTTGCCGCCCGCAACCCCGAAAGCCCCCTTTTAGTCGCCTTTTACGACAGGCAGGGGATACCGTAGCCCTATTCTGATCCCGGAACTACAGGGACAGTATAAACATCCCTACTAATATCATAAATGTGAATGTAAGTTTGTTTGTTACGCTTTCATGCCAAAACTACTCAATCGATTTTCATGAAACTTTGCACATATTCTTAGAGGTATTAGAAAAATCATAGAATATCTTTCATTAACAAAAATATATAAAAGGCACACATGATTGTTTGTTAAAAAAAAATAAAAACGCGAGAGAAGTCGCGAGTAAAAGCTAGTATACTATATACGAGGGTGGAACGTTGGTAAAAGTCATTTACATCAAAAAAGATATTTGTGTCTTATCTATTGACACCTCAAAGGATATCATAATCTTTCGTAAACATATTGGAGTCGATCGACGCTCGACCTTTCTTTTAGTCACAAATAACTTTATCAATATTGTTTCCGAAAATATTTAAGAAGATTATGTGTCTCGCAATGTATTTTCCAAATATAGACTGTTTATATGCCAAAGTAAAGGACGTATCTGTAAAACTCATTCATAGTTTAATAACCAAATGGAAATAAAAAATCCCATTATCTATAAAAATAGGTAATGTAACTTAAAAAATTATGTTTTCGAAATTTTCCTTTATATGTACTATAAAACATTGCTTTATGTCAAATTTTAAGATTCTAGGTCGATTGGGAAGTACCCTATAGGATTTGATTCCCATGCGAGTAGTTGCGAGTTTAAAAATATGCGACTTAAATTGCTGTTTTCTTTGATTGCGTTAACATAGAAGTTTGATTTTGTTACAGCTCTCAGGGACAGTAGATCTGAGTATTTGATATAAATTTTAGCTTGATACCTCCACGAATTCCTGAGAAAAAGGCTCTTGACAGACGGACGGAAGGATGGACAACAAAGTGATCCTATAAGGGTTCAGTTTTTGCTTTCAAGGTACGGAAGCCTAAAAATAAGGAAGATGACGTCAGTTTCAATTGATAAAACTAAGTATTCAATTTGTTTAACC
This sequence comes from Cecropterus lyciades, assembly GCA_002930495.1. Classification (NCBI taxonomy): domain Eukaryota; kingdom Metazoa; phylum Arthropoda; class Insecta; order Lepidoptera; family Hesperiidae; genus Cecropterus; species Cecropterus lyciades. Next base: position 92,664 of record MOOZ01001901.1, on the reverse strand, counting down.
GCGATGTTTACTGTACCCTTACTCGAGTTTATTGCGTTTGCTTATCGTAACAAAGAACATAGCAATATATAGCCGAAACCGAAAACAATTATATTTTTACGTTCCACTATAAAACGGTATCAAACCGAGTTTGATATTTCTATTTGAAATCTTTTGAAAAGTCCTTTCTTTTACTTATTATCACGACTTGAAATAACATAAATTATTGTGTCATTAAAATGTAACGTTACTAAACATCAACCAAGGATATTATTATAATCAAAGGTCAGTAATGTTTTGATATGCTTCGCCAACTTAGATGTTTATATAATTATCGACATTTAACATAATTATTCAATATTCATATATGTATACTAGGTGTATATTATACTACTGAATTATTAAATAAGTGGAAGGTCCACTAGGTCCAAAGCAAAATACTTGATGATTATTATGATAATTGATATAATTTTATATGATTTTACAATGAAGGTAAATTACGTAATGATTACATGTCGAACTAGATTTTTTTCAGTCCCCCCTATGGTGAGTGGTCACCTTTAATCTACCTTAGATAAGATTAGTCTAACATTGGATTGGTCACAGGAGCGTTGTTACCCGTATCGATCAAATCGATTACTTTCCTAAAGGATCTTGTTTTTTGTTATAAAGTATTGTACTTTATTTGGGGTAATTGTACTTTATATAAATGTAACGTCCTTTTTTTGTTTGTAATAATGTATGTGATGTAATAAATTGCAGAAATACAGGTGTCTTATACACCTATTTCAACATTTCCGTTTGTTTTTTCGTCGATTTGAATTGTCGCTTGTCGCTCGATCGTAGTTGCCGGATCGGGAGACAAAATTAAGGAAAAAATATATTGTACTTTATTTTCAAATTACGTAGATATATAGCCTGGTATATATGCACTTAGGTTGGTTGGGTAGGTAACAAATGTAACTCTACTTCTGTCTGTATGCTACTTAAATAAAAACAAAAGTTTGATGTATAAGACGCCCGTTATATTCAAATTAGGTGTGAATAACACGTTCGTTTGGGATTACGTTTCTAATGGTGTACAAACCATTAATCTTTACAAATCAGCGTATAACAGGAGCAGGTGTATGAATAGAATGATACGCAGCGAACAAGCAAACAAATAAATTAATATAAATAAAAAAATAAGAATAAATTAATTAATATATATAAATTAATACCGACAAAAGTGAGATAAATGTGTCTTCATTTACAAAAATGCCGTCGTCAACTTCCAACCTTAAATGGTTCTTAATGAGCGGCTTAGACTAACCAAAACTATTATTTTAGCCGAGTTTAGTAGGTTTATAGAATTAAAGGTGATACAACCGTTTGTAGTTTCACTTCGGAGACACTACCGCTTCAACTATTTCTGTCTCATAACTTCTGGTATGAAGGTGGTATAACTCTTTGTGGTTCGACTCCGGAAGCACCACCGCCACACCTATTTCTACCTAATAACAGCAATGCTATGCGCTGTTATGTTCTGGTCTGAAGGGTGGTAAGGGAGACATACTTTTCCGAGGCATTCCATCTTAGTCATCAGGGGTAGTAACGCATCTGTGGCTAACCTTAGGTGAGACTTTGAACTTACGTAGGGTTGATTACAGATGTCCATGTCCGGCAGTAGCCACTTACCATCAAGTGGGCTGCAGGTTCGTTTGCTATTTCCATATTACAAAAATAAAATAATGTTAAGTTTGAAGATGTGATAGGGAGACATACTTAGCTTACCAACATAATGTCAACACAGGTAGGACTCCAATCCTATTTGATTGCCAATCCATTCAAAAATTTCATTGAATTGTGTAAATTAATGTTAAAATAAATGCATTACGACTACGTTTGCTACAATGCTTATTTTAGGCGAGGAGCACTAATGTTAATAACGTCAATTTAAATATCAACGCATACTTACGTACTTCGCCATTGTTTCATTATAATAATTTTATTTTCAGTTTCATAACTTTACGTAACATTATACAGCTGCAACTGTCTTTTTTTCTTGTTGATATAATTGTTCTTCTACCTCTATTGTGCACGAATGTCCGATAAAACCAAAGGTTGTCAGGGTATATACCTTTGACATTAAGATGTCTACAGATATGTGCTTCAATCAAAAATACAATTAAAAGTTTTCATTCAAATGAATATTAATATGTTTAAAGCCTGTCGAAACACTGGCATATCTTGGTGAATAAATTTTGTTATCGAATATATCAGCACTTAGTCTAGTATATGCGAAGCAGTTATTTTTTTTTTGCACACTGCAAACGAGCATGCAGCCCGTCTGAAGATAAGTGGTCACTACCGCCCATGTACATCTGTAACCAAATCCACATCGATGCGGATGCGGATGTAGATGTTCAATCTATGCGAAAGCTCCGCAATTGCGGATGCGGATGCGAATATTCCCAACATCTCTGATTTATTTAGAAGAAACAAATGATGCACCACAACAAACGCGTCGTATCTTGTCACAATTTTTTTCGCTCCCATTGGTTATTGTCACGTGCGAACCCGCTCAATTTCTTTCGTGTCGCAATTTGTATTACATCCGCATTCGCATGAACATCCGCATATATATATATATATATATATTACGTAATGGTTAAAACTCGGCCTCTCAATCAAGGATCCGAGGTTCGAATCTCAGGCGCACCACTGATTTTTCGAAAATGATGTTGGTATTAAAAATAATAGCATTAAAAATATAAAGTATTAAAAATTAAGTACTTTACGTCACTGCTTTACGGTGAATGAAAACATCGTGAGGAAACTTGCACAACTGAAGGATCTCAAAAAAAAGAGTTCTCCAAGGTGTGTGTGCTGGTTCTTGACCAGCACGCTGGACTATGGCCTAAAACTCTCTTATTCTATAATCTGCTCAATAACATTAAAATTTCAATGTAGATGATCGAATTATCCAATTTAACACAAAAAATGCATTTTATTTTCAGACATGAGAGAAAGGAAGTGAATGAAATTTAATTCATATTACATTTTCTCGGCATAGTATTATGATTCCATGTTGCGTGATGTAAAAACTGAAGAAGATAGTTCTTTTCCAGTTACTTTAAATATTTCCAACAGTAAAAAGGATACCAAAGTGTCATATTTAGTTTTCACGAAAATCACCAATAATTGAACCCAAATCCTAATACAAAATAAAATCGCAAATTAAAAGATATAGAATATGAAAAAATCTGCGAATGCAGCATAACAATAACACTTGTCTATTATTTTAAAATGGTCTCAAATGAAAAGGAAAGCGAAATAATATAAAGATAAAAATAAGGGATAAAATAAAATGCATTTGAACTCTTAAGTGGCACTATTCTACAGAAGTCGAAAAATTGATGACTCACAAGAATAGTTCATATTTCACCTAGATGATTTTGCTGATATGATAGATGGAATAGCGCAGTATCTACACCTCTTATTGGAGAAGTTGCTGATGAAAGCATTTTATAGAGCCAATAACTCATTTTATATAATGGAACATCTAATATACCATATTGATGCTTCTTTTCGTGGTTTCATATTTTACAATAATGGGTAAGTGCGAGTCGAACTCGCACACGGAGGGTCTCGTATTACTACGCGTTCCTTTTTTAGTGTTTGTTATTATGTCAGCTATATATGTAAGTACATACATTCATCTTTAAAGTATTTAACTAATATATTATTGTTCAATGGATAGTCCATAAAGCCTCGTAAAGTGCCGGTTTCTTATATGACGAACTTTTCTTTATTTTGATTTTTGCACATGTACACCATGTGATCGTAGGTGGATCCTGCCGCCCATGGATTTGTAAGCAACTTTATATACAGCAGGGGTTTTATTAAACGCTTTTTACACTCATAGCCCCACATTAGGATTTTCTCCTGTGTCGTAGGTGCCATGGCCACACAAAGACAAATACACAAACACCCAGACCCAGAACAGAAATCTAAACTCATCATTCAGATGTCTGTCTGGCCGGGGATCGAACCCGGGACCCACTGCGTGTTAAACTGGTATGATGACCGCTCCACCACGCGGGTCGTCGGTTTGAAGTAAATTACAGATGCGTTGCTACTCCCGAGGACTTAGATACGAAAACCTTTTATGAAAGGCAAGGAACTGCTGCAAGCAAGAAATGGGTATAGCATTGGTACCTCCACGATTGAACTACAATGGTTCTACCACCTTGACAACCCTAGTTCTACCACCTGGGTTTTATTTTTTGTCTTGCTGTAATACTCACTATAAAAATTCCAAAGCATGTCAAGCGATAGAGTTCTGTGACAAACGGACAGACAGAGGCCTAATAATAGGACCCCGTTTCAAATTTTGGTTACGGAACCTAAAAATTTATCGACTGTCACAAACGCTTTGTAAGGACTAGAAGAAATATATAATCGTACGTGTCGCTGCTCTTGTAATGACGTATATTGCTGCTTGGAAAAAACAAGTTATTTGAGCAAATTTGCTTGTGTTTTACATTTGAATATTATGTATAAACTTTGTGATTACAATATTTATTAATGTCTTTATATTATCAGAACTAGAACAGTTATTATACCTTTGACTACTAATTTTAACTAAGAATTTGATAATTAATGAGGTGCAAAGCAAAGCCTGGAAAAATAATTCAACATTAGTATCATTAGTATATCTAAAATATAAGAAGTGTGTGTATATAAGATTAAATTCAACTTTAATAATATAGAGGGATTCAAAATATTATAATGTCTAAACTGAGATTCTATTACGTTACAAGGTTAGACTACCACGA
>MOOZ01001901.1:3356-17405 GCA_002930495.1 Cecropterus lyciades | reverse complement strand
ATTTTGTAACGATGTTTTGACTGACGTTTTTTAATGTTTTTTTTTTATATCATATTTTATCACTTATTATTCTATTCCCGACGACGATAAATCCAACAAATCCAAAAACACCATAATTATGAAAATCCGACCAGCCGTTTTTGAGTTGTAAGTGTAACTAACACGACTTGTTATATATAACAAAGTCGAAGTAGGGGAGACAGGTACTAGTTGTCACAAAAATTACATTTTATTTAAAGTTTTTAATTGAGATTTATTTATTTAAAATCTTTAATTGTAATATTTGGTTCATCAGTCTTAATAATTGCACATAATATAAATAAATCAATTAGCTAATACATTTAAAATTTAGAGAATTCGAACTTAAGTCTACTGTGACAATTAACCCCATATCCGGGGTAAGTTGTCACAAGAAGTCTGTGTTGTTACACTGTCACTCTTGTCGTCTGAACTACAGTTTGGGCAGCAATAGAACAAAACTTTCTCGCCCCTACATTTTGGATTAACCCAGAAGTTATATTTAGTACATTGTTTGGTTTGCTGGCAGACCAAGGATCTTCAGATTCTGTTCGCTGTTGCTGATCGGTTGCATTTTCTTTTTCCCTTGAACTATTTTCGTTTTATGTATCTTCAATTTTATTTTTCTCATTTCTGTTGTTCTGCTGATTATTTTTTTGTTGGAGTATCGGGAAAGATGGTTCTCTTTCTTTTTCCTTTATTCAATACAGCTTTTTGGGACCTTTTTGAAATGGCCTTATATCTTAAGGTGATAACAAAGGTATAGTCGTCACACTAAATTAATGTAGTTTTATTTTGAAATCTGGAGGATTCCTCTAAAGTCCTGAGAGGTGACAAAGATACTGGAGGACAAATTTGCTAGTTCCAGGCGTTGGAGATGGCGTTTCTTGTACATGATTTGGTTTTGCCAAATATTGAGTAGTGTTGTTGTTATTTACCTCTGACATGGTTATTTCTGTTCGATACACCAAAATCTTCCCCAACGTTAATGCCAAGTAGTATGTAGAACGTATAAACAATTAGTATAAAATTTTACTCACTATTCAATATTATTTTTGTGTATTTGCTGCGATCCGAACGGCCAGCAGCCATGACATTTTCTAAGGTAGGTAGCACTGGGATGCGTTTGGATATTACAAATTATGCGTATTTAAAATAGCTACCATTCCTGAAATGTAGACGTTGTGACAACTAGTACTTGTGACAACAAGGACACCTTTTCCCTACTAAAGCGGAAGAAAAAATAAAAAATATATTCCCCGGTAAATATTGCGCTATTTCTTTACGATAACGAATTGATCCTGAAATAATATTTTAATATCATTCTGTTTTACTTCTAGACATATAAAATGTTAGGTAAATTTATCTCAGGGTCATATCTCAGGAGGATGATCATATTAATATTAATAATAATAAGTGAATCTTTCTGAAATCTGAGAACTCTTTAAAAGCTCGCTAACGTTATGGTGTCGAAACATGAGGGACTTTTTACGACATTTTCATAGCTCTCATAACTTTTTTGTGAACTTATTAATATGATATCATGTATTTTATTTAATCACATATGTACATGATTTCTTTTAGTGCGATACGGACAAACGAAAATAATATACATGTCAACGAAATGATATAAATATGTTTTTTTATTACGTTCTTACGTTATTTTTCTATGTTCATTTGTCGAAAGAGAGTTAGTACAGTGGTAATGTCATTTAAGTCAGAGTAAGGATCGGAACAAACTTCCGCTGTGTTAAAAGCTTTGACATTGAAACTATTAAGATAAGTTATCTCTTGTTTGATCTAATGAACGTTGACTAGGCGAAAATGATAATCGTTTATAATTATTTTGAATTATCTTTATAATTATTCGGCCTACGTGGCGGAGCGATAACCATACCCGTCTGAAACGCAGTGGGTCCTGGGTTCGATCCCCGGCTAGACAGACATCTGAATGATGAGTTTAGGTTTCTATTCTAGGTCTGGGTGTTTGTGTATTCATCTTTGTGTGTCCATGGCTCCCACGACACAGGGGAAAACTACGGGCTATGAGTGTAGAAAGCGTATATATGCTTATTATAAATTTATGATAAACATAAAAGCAAATTAATTATTAATGATGTGGAGGAAAAGGGGAGNATTACTGTAGGTATCGCGCCGCTACAATGATATAATGAAATTTAATAAGACCACAGTGTTAAAGCAACTTATAAAATATACAGGAAGGATATAAAAATTGTGGTGACTTATATTGAAGTGCCTTTAAGTTTTCCTTTTTTTCTAGATGTATGGTCGCTAGTTTATGTTTGATGATCTCAATTCGACCATAATTAAATGTAAGAACTTCTTTATTATACTAAGTGTCGGAAATAGGCAACTAAACAAAAAATAATGTATTATAGGTTGACAAACAGAAGAAGAAATGAACTGAACTTTTTTCTCTTTACCCCTTTATATGAACCTTAATTGCGATTTTTAAAGTTATGTATCAAAAGAAACTATTTTTTTCTATTGATCGTCCCTTAATCTCGTCATTAGCAACCAGACAATTCAGTCCGCACAGTACGCACTTCAGTCCGATCGTGATTTAAACCTTGTAAAAAGCTGGGTAAATAAATGTGACTGACCGACTTTCATTCTTTTAAAAGCTTCCCGGGGCTCCTGCTAGATTTTAAAAATTAGTTCTACGCGTTTAACAAAATAGTGGTGGAGGTCAACGCTGGCACTGATCGGTCCCCATACTGGGCTGACATCAACAGTGTTCCGGGTTCGAGCCTTGCCAGATAGAAATCTACTGATGTATTTGGATTTTTGTCTAAATGTTTTTTGGGTCCGAGTGTTTTTATATTCGTCTGCATGTTGTTCATGACAGACATGATACAGGAGACATCTTAGTGTGCGGCTGTGTGATTAGAAAGCGTTATATGAAGAAATTGTAATTGTATTAAATTAACTTTGTACTATTTACAAATAAATTAAGAGAAGAAAGAGGAGAAAAAATATTAATTTCAAAGTAATAACAACTAACTTTTTCAACAAATATTTTCCACACGTTGTTGTGATGACCAGGCGTGACTGCTCGTTTGCTACTTCAATACAATAAAAACCGAAACCGCACAGAACCGAAACTGAAACAGTTACCTGACCTATAACGTACTCAACTACCCATATGTAAAATTTAGTTATATTAACAAAATATGACCTCATTGCGGAAACTTGAAAAGGTTAGAATAGGGCGATACAAAGGGATCAAAGGGTAATTTAGGATCTCAGCCAGTAGATATATCAGGGTCTAAGTAATTACTCCCGTTTATTTGAATATATGACCGAAAAGGTTCTTTTGAGTAGAGAAAAAACGTAAAGTAATCTTAGGATTCCTATTTCAATTCAGATTTTTATCTTTAAAATATTGTGTAGATATCTATATCCATAATACTATAATATCACAGGTATTTATACTAGAGGGCACAGCAGACATCTTGCCACAAAAAATATATCTCCACAACAGCACCACACGTTCAGGAGATTGATGATATCTTGGAATCCCTTTTCTCCCTTTTCGTCCTTCCTGCGGGAAGACATACGGCCACTAATCCCAAGTGACTCAAACAGGAGGATCTTGGCACTACCGATCTCTTAGCGTGTAAAGTTGGACTAACAAATCTGGATGATGGTGATTTCATCCGTGATATCGATGGCGTGTTGCAGAAATGCCAACACCTCATTGGCTATGAGGTCTTCAGACCTCGCAGCCATTTTCCATGCAGCGGCTATCGCCGCGCAAAACGCGAATATAAAATAAGTATTTTATAAGCGCCGTGTTCTCGTCCGTCACCGAGCGCATACGACACCCGATTAATTAAATTAAATCTGTAAGAAGTCATACTCAGTGATTTTACTAAAGCCGTGAAAACCTTTAAGTTCTTACTCGCGTTACGAATATAAAGTTGGATAATAATGGTAATAAGATGTAATTACATTAATAACTTCGCTAGCCACAATAGAGTAATTAGTAAGAATGAAATTTGAAGAAAAGTTTTTAGACACTTTTGCGAATGAATATAAAATTCGAAATAATTAATTTCATTCTCCTGGTAACATACACAAAAGGACATTTATTTCATGGAATTGCTAGCTAGCATAATGATGTTGCATACGATGGATGGATAATTTTTAAGGAAAAAAATATGCCAAGTAGTTTAACTCGCTGCCTCTTTTCTATAAACAAGTCACTTTGCCAAAATGTCATAGTTTCTTGGTATGGCATCGATGTCGGAGTCTTCGGAGTCAAATCTTGAATTCTACCATGTTCAATTTAATATAGCATTGTAATAGTTCGTACTCTATATATAAAAAGTAATTACGTCGACATTAGGACATTTACGCTACATTTATTTTCATTTTACGTAACGCTTACTTACATTTGCTAGTACAGCGCTCTTTTCTGTACAATTAATTAGGGTTTATTTTATTACTATGATCGTTTTACCTTGGTCTGAGAATTATCAAAGTACTCTAACTTAATACCTATTAAACTAATATAATACTATTTATATTGTGCTCATACGAAGACCACCTGTAAAATTATACTACGTTACATACTTACGTACATTTTCCCTCAAATCATTTGAATAGTTAATTTTTTTAGCCAACTTTTCTTAATCCTAATCAACTTAAGTCTTGATCAAAATACGCGGCAGCGTGTTGCCAAGTTCTCTGGCAACAAAACAACGCATGTGGTATTTACAGAAATAATAAGAATTAACAGCATAATGAGATAAATAAATTAAAAACTGCTAGTACGTATGTAGGTTCTGAATTCCCATTTGTTTTATATTTAGAGATTGACATTGTGTTAACACGGTATATTTAAAATTTCATTCAATTTGAACCAGTAGTTTAAAAATAGTAACTTGTCAAACTTTCTTAATTTTGTCATTGACTGACTGACTGACTGACTTATCATCAAAAGTCCAAGGCAGTTATAGCAAACATAAAACCTTCAAATTTAGAATTTAATTAGTGTTTAGTGTCTAAATCAAGGGAAAATCTACACATTTAATAATTTTTGTCCAGTTTTCTAGATACACCAACTGCGTGAATAACTTTGTAATCCTATACATTTATATGGGATTACAAAGTTATTCACGCAGTTAATTAAAGCCTCCAACAAAAACACATAGAGACAGGGAGTGGGAGTGAGTTTGAGAAAAACTGTAGCTAAAGCTCAAAAAGTAGTAGCGGAAAATAAAAAGAGGAAGACTACCTACAAGAATAAGAAAAAATTATAAGACAGGCTTTAAGCAAAATCATTATTGATATTCTCGAAGTAAAAGGTATCGAAAGGAAAAAAAAGGACTCTACAAAAAGAAGTGAGATGATATGAGATCAAAAAACATCCTGTATGAAAACAAACTCTCGCAGCTCAGTTTTCTTACCGTAAAAAGTTGTGAGATCCACATAATACCAAGTCGGTTAATTTATTTAGTCCCTACTTAAGGGAACTTCTGTCTTAAGTTATTATGAAAGTTATTATCATATCAATATTGGAAATCTTTTACGTTTTGAATAAATAGATCGACTTGGCCATCGCATGTCTTTTTTTAGTTTTAGGCGTACTTAATTTTATGTATAAAAATGGTAGATTTTGCACTGTACAAGTAATATAGTAGAACAGAATGATAAAGATTCGACTTAAACGTTACGTAGTTTAACATACCAAAAACTATAATCAAAAATCAGGATTGAAAGGTTATTTGAGGACTAAATTGTAATCTCTCGTGTGTCTGCCTCTCCATACCCCTGTAACCCCTCTTAAAACAGAAGGGGATCCTGTTACTATATCAGATCAAAGGGATTATACATACAGGTTTTATTAGATATTTCGATTCTTTGATATCCATGGGTTTTTAATTAAGCATTGTCATTACGAAGAGTCACTGACAGTCATGTATCTATGGTACACATACATGTATGTCGCTGCGACTGCCGTAAGTCCAAACATATCTTGATAATCGACTAATTACCAAAATACTTATTTAATAAGTTATAATATCTACGACCTATCAATCGATTGTTGTATATATAGCTGGGCACAAGTCCCCTCTCAGATTACAAAGTAAGCTAGAATAAGATGCAATCTATTAAGTGTTATAGATATTTAATAGGAAGTAAGTACAATTCAAAGGTATCAGACATAACCAAAAGTGAGCGTGGCGGTAATGCAGTATGTTTTTATCAACTGCTACCACTACTGCCCATTGTAAAATTCCTACTGGATCAGATAGATTAGAGTGGTCGTGGTAGTCATTTAGACTCCCAAAAAACCAAATCCCTTATTAGCTGCGTTTCGTTAACTATAGATATTTAACTATAGATATAAGTCTTATGAAGCAAACAAGCATGCAACGTGGTCACCGCTGATATCTGAAACAAGCTTCAGAGTCACAGAGCGCTGCGCACTCCTAAGGGCTAATTTGATACCCTCATATGTAAATTAGCCAAAATCCACACCCTTTCAACGAAACGCAGAACTGTACTGCTTTACATTAGAAGTTTCAAACAATATTTAATATTTCCTTCACACCTAAATGCTTCACATATCTAAGCTATGATTATTGCAAGTAAAAAATATCAATAGGATATATTTACATACAAAATTAAAGGATCGCTAACACACATGCGATTAACCTTTATTTTACCTTCTCTCATTACGTTACCTCAATAACTGAGCCGCTTTGTTTGGACGAGTTACAAGGACGTATTTGCCACAATAAAACATTCAAGTTAATTGCGTTTCACATCACTTGATTAATGTTAGTCAATAAAATTCTAACCACGTGAAGTAAATATACATTTGTCTCCGTTATCTGTAATGTTTTATTTGCACGTATTTTTTGTACCTACAAGTGAGTTTTAAATATGTGGGACGTCCAAAATTCGCCTTTTAAATTTACACTAATATTAATTATACTATATATAGTAACACATCTGTGGCTAACCTTAGGTGCGACTTTGATCTTACCTACGGTTGATTACAGATGTCCATGGGCGGCAATAGTCATTTACCATCAGGTGGACTTCAGGCTCGTTTGCTACATCCGTACTATAAAAAAAAGATTATTTTTATGCATCCATTCATTATTGGTACGATGGAGGAAGATAATATCTCTATTCAATATTTTGTTATTTGATTAAAAACATCGTTTGCTCATACTGTATTAAATAGACTTATATCAATTGTAGAGTCTTCTTCAGGAAAATGTTATTCATTTATATATTTGTTTAATACTAAAAGAGAAGGTATTAACTATCATTTTCATGTTACGCTTCGAAAAAAATTTATTAAAAGACACAATTGAAACCGTAAGGCATAGCTAGTCTTTATACAATTTGGCACCGAGATCAATCAATTTTACGAGATTCTAGCGCAGCGTTCAACTTAATTATAATGAGAGAACTATCTATCATGTCAGGGATGCCAATAGTGAAAGAGAGTAGCCTAATTTCCTGAGAAGTCCTTATGCTACGTTCTCTCGCCAATTTGTACGAGCTTCCAACGCAGCGTACAACCTAATTATAATGTGAGGGCTATCTATCATGTCAAAGTGCCAAAAGTGAAAGAGAGTAGCCTAATGTCCAGAGCAATAGAAAGCATAAAAATGTTTTTAAAGTAAAGTATTATCAGGTATTTATAATGGAATACTAATATTAAAATTTAATTGGCTTTTCATCAACATTCTTATATTTGGAATTATCGGGTTGTCGGACTGATAGTTGAGGGATGCCACCTTAGCGTACATGTAAAAAACGTCTGCGCTAGATTAAAACATGGTATGAACATTAATGTATACCTAGTGTTTAAACTTTAGTCTAAGACTATATTCATAACTATAATCCGGTTAAACGAGTAAGAGCAAAACTTAAATAAATAATAATTTAATATATTTATAATAATAATTTAAATAAATTTTTCCTCATCAGCTGTTTGGATCCATTCACTAAAAATATCACGTTGACTGCTTTATTGAATACTCCAAAACCATCTTGTTCGCTTCTTAATCTCACGGTAGTTACTGAAGAAGACGTTAAAAAATCAATCAATCCCATTACTTCGACCGCGGTTGGAAATGACAATTTGTGTTCAATGATAATTTCATTTATCCTTGATAATGTACTTCCTATAGTTACTCACATTAAATTTTTCTTTATTTTCCTGTACTTTTCTTATAGCCTGGAAACAGGCAAACATTACATCTTTGCCGAAAATACGAACGCTGTTTCTGTATCGGATTTTCGCCCTATCTCTCTCTAAAGTACTTGAAGACATTGTCCACAAGCAACTTTCTACTTTTCTAAATACTAGTTCTCTTCTAAGCCCTTACCAGTCTGGTATCCGGCCCGGTCATAACACAGTAACACAGATGATATCCGATTGGCAATCGAGAATAGATCTCTAAGTGTATTAGTCCTGTTACACTTTAGCGGCGCCTTTACTTCCGTTGACTTCGACATCCTTACTGGAGTTCTCAGATTCATTAACGTCGCATCTTCTGCCGTAACATGGTTTAATTTCCTGTCTTCGGGGACGATGACAACTGGTTCGCCAAGGAGAGTATTTCTCGGACTGTGTGAACTCGCTGCTGGTGTTCCTCAGGGTGACGTTCTTTCTCCTTTGCTTTTTTCTATTTTTATTAATTCTATTACGAAAATTATTTCATCACATTTCCATCTTTATGCAATGCAATCGGCTTTGTAGTAGATAAAAATGGTTTAATAATAAAATCTATTGAAATTAGTTAAGTTTTAATTAAACCTGACGGAATTTTGACCATTACGACGGGCAACTACTAACTAAAAATATTGTAATAACTAACAACGAGGTCTTAAATTGTGTTATAATTATAAATAACAATGATTAATTTCATATTTTGAATCATTAGTAATTTAAACAGTAACACACAGCTTTCCGAAATAATATCGTCCAATGTTTTTGTATATTTTTTATATTGCCCATAAATTATAAATTACATACCAATTACAATTTGTACTGGGTTGCAAATTGGTCGTTTATTTCGACTAAGTTGATTTGTACTGCTCTCCGTATGACCATTATTCCGGCTGAGTTGAAGTTTGTTAACGAAATCATTAGACAACTCCCAAACTTTTTACCTAATTGATAAATTACTTGGGAAGAGACTTGAACGTCGTTTTGTCACGCTTTAAGGGTTTTCTAAACAGACTCACAGTTGTAAGCATTACAAATTATAAAACATTAATGTCAAATGGACCGTGAAAGCATCACCAAACATACGATCCACCTAACAAGTTTCGTACCTACACACACGTGTCCTTTTTTTTTTGTTTTCATTTTTACCGCACTGAGCGCTTTGCCCTATCGGGCTCCACCTAGGTTAGCGGCTGAGCTCACCGCATCGTCTGGTCTTTACGACGGTATGCGACCACATATACCGCCGTCCTTCCCGGGGTCGCCTGGCTGGACGGTTCGAGCTCCCACTCCTGCCGCCCGCAACCCCAGAAGCCCCCTTTTAGTCGCCTCTTGCGACAGGTAGAGGATACCGTAGCCCTATTCTGATCCCGGAACTACAGGGACGACACACACGTGTCCTGACAGCTTATAAGAATTTTTCAGATGACTAAACGTTATAACATAGGGGAAGTATGAAAACTCTCATGAAAATTTCCATTAGCGATCACTGCTGCATAACTTGTGGATGGCTTGAAATTTGCCTCACATGCAATGTCCTGCGATACTTTCCATGGAATATTTAACATTATTATTCTGTGCTAGTTCCTACAAAATTATACTTTAGAAAATAGATGTGGAATACAAGAACATAAAAAGGACGGATGTGTTCAATAAATTTGGGTTGACTCGATATCTGGTTTTCCTTGAATATATCAGTCCCAGATTTACTTTTCTATCCGTTTGTATTTTTTCTATTCTTTTCTACGTTATAATGCTATTCATATAGTGGTCGTGAGACGGTTGAATAATATGCACTTTATGAAGATTTATTTTGAGAATAATAATAGTATTAATATAATTATTTTAATTATAATTGTCACATAAAATAAAATTCATGAAATACACAAACAAACGTTATTAAAGATAAAGGTCACCTTGCATTTAGACAAAATAATGAACTTCAAATAAGACAGTATAAAATTTTTTCATATATATATTATCTTTTTTAAAGTTCCAAAACCACGTAATTATTATTTATTAATTATTTCGATACTGCGCTCGTATTCCAGGGGGAGAATAGGGGACAAGTTAACTCCTGTGCTCAAAAAGATTTAATGTACTTACAAATTGGCTAAAAAGCAATCTACTTAGTCTTAATACAACCAAAACTAAAGTTCCAACCTTTTCAATCTTACCAAATTTGCAATCAACCCTTGTTTTTTTTTTTTTCGCGGAGAAATCCTCATGGATCCCCTTCCACCCGGGGGAGTGAAAGGGGTATGTCGGACTCTAGACTAAAACTCCGCGGCGTTCCTCTGGACGTTCTTTGCCGGGTCACGAGGAGTGTTAACATTACGTTCGCGGCCCGGCAACGTTGGCCGGCACTGCTGTTAAACCCTGCACCAATACAGCATAAAAGCGCACTGTAGTAAAATTTTTTCAATTCATTATGTTCAAGAAACAATTGTGAATGTTACACAGTATAAAGTGTTGTGTATCTAAGTATTATATTAGACTCCGCATTAAGCTTCAAAGAACACATCAAAGCAGTAACAAACAGATGTCGTAAACTTATTACTTTATTTAGACATGTAACTGATAAGCAGACCCTTAAGACAATATATTTGGCACTATATCAATCCATAATCACTTACTGTATCGAGACTTGGGGTGGGGCTGCTGAAACTATTTTTTGCCATTAGAAAGAGCTCAACGTACTATACTTAAATTAAGCAACTTCTTACCATTCAGGTATCCTACAACATAATTATACGAAGAATGCGACGAACTATCTGTAAGAAAACTTTTAATACTTAAATTAATTTTAAATCATCTAAAGCTCGTCCCTATTTATGTTCTTGATGTGCCCAGGCTAACTAAGCGAAGGGAAGATAGAGGATTCGAAATTAATAAAGTCAAAACAACATTGGCATAGAGGTTTCCTTATTTTCTAGTACTGCTTCTAAGTCTTATCTACAATAAACTCTCAAAAATTCGTAAAGTCAATAACTGAATTTATTTTACCTTAACCCTCAAATGCGCAATTTTTTTGAAAAAAAATCTTATTCGTTCTAGGTTATATATTATTGGAAAAATATATTAAGAAAGAAATCACCAAAATTCTCAATAACTTATGATTATACTGAAAATCTTCTGTCAGTTCTAAACTGACACCTTAATCCAACATAAATTGTAAACTTACCTAATTTCACACTCTCGTTCCATCACAAATGAGTAAGCACATGTACACACACATGCGTATATTTAAGACGCAAACTCATACACACGCACACACACACAAGCTAATTAACTTTTGTCATTATGTTTAAAATTACTTCTACTATTGCTTTAACTTTGTACATTGAGTTTCTTAGTCAAACTAACGTAAATAATTATAGCATGCTAGATTCACACCGGGAGATTTCAGTTGCCTATATTACAGGTTCTCGCTCAGTTTAGATAACTGAAAACGTTATGTCCAATCTTACTATACTGTTACCTTACACCTGATTTTATTGAGTACTAAAATTGTGCTATTTTATGAAATAAAAATTTATTATTATTTAAAAAAATACCTGAAATACTAAATAATAGATAAAATTATTGAACTGACGGCACTGATGATGTTTTAAAATGATAATAAAAATACTAAATACATAATTGCGTTAATCAAGTAAACCAAACAAATCACAAACTGAAAGAAAATTATTAAGGGACGTGCTCGTCAGATAATGATCATTAGATGATCCTACTGGTTATTTATTTTTTCCTATTTTTTCCCTAAGGTCTTATCGACGTTTACATATCATTAAAACCCACCTTGTGTTACTTTTGTTTATCTGTTTGTAATGGCCAAAATGGCGAAAACTATTTTGATGAGGTTGGCGTTCACAGGTAGGATATTTTGTTACATACATATTTAGAAATAACAGTTGCCCACGTCTTGGTATGTACAGATTATAAAATAAACATTTAAACCACCAATTATCCTTTAATATTAAGAAATGCTTCCTTAGAGGGTGTCCACATCATAAAATTGACCTTTTTTTTAACACGCTTTTATTAGCTTTGGTTGTATCTATGTATTAAGGTAACTATGTATGTTTGTAACTGAATCTTTGAACGCGGTACATTTTGAAACATCGGATTAAATTGAAACTTTGCATGCTTATCAAAGATCGATGACAACACAATATTTTATTATATTATTATTTTATTTATTGATCCTTTATATATTGATCTTGGTTCGATAGAATAATCTAACAAAGATCAATTAATTTAGTACCTACTACTAATTAAATTCACTTCGTTAAAATTAAATGTAAATATAATTTATTTACAATTAAATATTGGATTACTATTATAAAATGTAGCAGTTATACATATAAACGATAAACACTAAAACGCAATTTTACACAAAAATGACAATATTCTATACATTTTGTTTTGATGTAGTCCCAACCCAAAGCAAGAAGGGTTTCTAATTACGCTTCTATAGTTCAAACAAGCTATGAATTCTAAAATTACGCCAAATCGCTTCGAAAAAGTAGATTAGCAGACTCATTCTTAACTTATGGTACGAAGTGTTACCCTGATATTTATTACTAGCGCAGTTTGTATGCGCGTGTCAATAGCGCATTTTTAATACCTAATCAGATGTTTGCAAGATATAATTTTATTTTATTAATGTCACTTGCGACTTAGAAGCGTAGCCTTAGAATTTAGGCTACGCTAAAGAAACATGCTTGAAATCTTAGGTCATAATGTCACAACCACGTTTAAGATGGTAATTTTATTTAAGAAAGTTGCTTTCGCCTCCCAGCATCCTAAATTGACGAAGAGATCTTCATAACAAACAATGCGAGCCGGTGGCCTCATTCTTTTGGACTTTATTTTCAAGACAAAAGTACAGAATATCTCCATTATTCCTTAAATATTTAATTCCCAAAAGGTTTTTTTTAAGACTTTGAAGTTGCAAAACGAGCATGCAGTCCACTTGATGGTAAGTAGCCACTGCCGCCCATGGACATTTGTAAGTAACTTCATATAGAACAGCGGTTCTATCTGAAGTTGATCACAGATGCGTTGCTACTCCCGAGGACTGAAATGGTCACCTTATTCATAAGTGAGCCGACAACCACACCCTTCCAACGAAAAGCAAGAACTGCTTCACCCTAGAAATAGGTATAGCGGTGGTATTTCTTAGGTACACTTTTTTACCACCTTGCAAATCTCAGAGCACTGAAAATGTGGGTAGGTAATAATATAATATTTATATTTTTAAAGGAAGGCATGGCAACAACTCACGAAATTTAAATTTCCTAGCTAAATAAAATATTATAAAATGGGTTAAATCCTTTACAGAAATAGTCTTACTGCAAATAAACGCGAACGCTTTCTACACTCATAGCCCCACATTAGGATTTTCTCCTGTGACGTGAGTGCCATGGACACACAACGTCAAATACATAAACACCCAGACCCACAACATAAATCTCAACTTATCATTCAGATGTCTGTCTGGCCGAGGATCGAACCCGGGACCCACTGCGTGTCAGACCCGTATGGTGACCGCTCCACCACGCGGATCGTCTTGATGTCTTGAGATAATGATGATAATGATGACTACTCATCAACATCTACTCTTTGTCAAAACAAAGAGTAAATGTCTCCGTTTTAAGTCACAAGTGACTTTAAGTTATGATCATATTTCATAAACTGATAAGTCAAAACATCCATCTTAAATATTCGTAGCACGTAAAACCGCTTACAAAAGACAAAGCCATGAGCGATAATCCAAGACAGTTCATACGGTGAATCACTTA
>MOOZ01001899.1:20081-32667 GCA_002930495.1 Cecropterus lyciades | reverse complement strand
AACAGAAACCTAAACTCATCATTCAGATGTCTGTCTGGCCGGGGATCGAACCCGGGACCCAATGCGTGTCAGACCGGTATGGTGACCGCTCCGCCACGCGGGTTATTGAAATGTTAAATATTGAACTCATACCAAATATATCATTTCATCATATACATTACATCAACTCGTATTTGTTGTCATGTATACTCTAAAAATACAAACAAATGCAGGCAAAAAAAATTACCGACGCTATAAATATATGTGAACAAACATTTAAAATGTCAAAAATAATATCTGTAGCTGAGCCATCAAATTCGAACTCGTTACACCTATATGTAGATATAGAAATATTACATTTACTCATTAAAATTGTGCTACAATGTCGCGGCGGGGTACCGCTAAGTTTAGAGACTAGATCTCCACCTAGCTAAATAGTCACGTTCACAGGCTTAACAATTTAAATATCTAGTAAATGAATAGATAGTAAATCGAATAAAGGGTCTGACTTAGTTAAGCGGCACCTCTCCGCCGCGACGTTGTACCACAATTTTTAGGAAATGTTTGTTCACATATATTTATTTACAGCGTTTAAATCTTTTAAAATTTTAATTTAATTCTATATTAAGATTTATTTATCTTCATCTCCTTTCATACCTTATCTTCCTTCTGTTTTATAAATATAATATCTACTGACAGAGAAAACTTTGCACTATGTCCATCCTAATATCAACATCCACGTTTAAGAAGTTTGCTTCATTTTTCAAATGTATTTTTTTATTTACACAGGTACGTAACAACAAACGTGTGTGGCGAGCCATGCGACACACCGGATGTCGTCGTTGGCGTGTTATTCTGGATCGGCTATTTCAACTCAGCGTTAAACCCGCTGATTTACGCGTACTTTAATCGCGACTTTCGAGACGCATTTAAAAACACTCTCATGTGTGCGCTGCCTTGTTGCTTCAGCTGTTGGAAGGACACAAGCAGTACGCATTTTGTGTAGACTGCTTAATATTGAAAATGTTATTGTGAAAGGTGCAACTGCAGTTTTGCGACTGAAAATCGCAATGTGAATACTTTTATTATTATGTAATATGTAATGTTAATAAATAATAACCGCAATGTATAGTAGAAGTCAATTTTGCAAGTAAGTTTTAAGCGATGCGACTAAAAATCGCAATTCCATTTTCACATAAAAATAAGTAGATTCAAATTAAATTAAAAAAGTAGTCGTTGAATAAGTTAATTTTGTAACCGATAGGCATAACATGGTTGCGACTAAAAATCGCAACACTGTAACGAGTTGCTACTCAAGTTCCCCAACTCGTAAATCTCGATGACTTTGTTAATTAATGCCAAGTTTCAAGATAACGACTTGTTATTTTATACGTTCCTTGTTAGTTTAAATTCCTAAGCAGTTTTAATCATGCGTTAATAATGTAATGTGCTAAGACTTCATTAATGTAGATATCTCATCTCATTAACGTAGATGGAAAATTCTGAACTTATTCGTGGAGTTATCAATAAACTTTGGGTAATTTATTTATGTTACAACTAAGTATAACAATAATGGCATTTTTTTGTTCTCGGGTTACGTGGGATTTTTACCGCACTAAAACCCCCCCCGGTGACCATCCTCGGTGTTAGGAAGAGTACTCCAGGATCTCCGAAGGAACGCAATCGGAGTCTTTTATGACGGCATACGGCACACATACCGTCCTTCCCGGGGTGGCCTTGCTGAACGGTTCGAACTCCCACTCTTCCGCCCGCAACCGCGGAAGTTCTATCTTAGTCGCCTCTAACGACAGGCAGAGATTAATGTACTCCTTTTCAATTAAATTGTAACATATTCTAATAAAGGAACAACAGTTATGGCCTACTGGTATTTTGTTGTCACGTTAGAAATTTGGATTCAAGTCCAATGCTTTTTTCTTTATTTCTTTATTCTATATTTCTCGATGTTAGGTGCGTATAAAATATTCTAATATCGATTAATTATTATCTATCAGTTAAAAGTAATACTTGCAATCAATCTTAAAACATAATAAAGGTATTACCACATATAAATAATAACACCAAACATCACTAAGCTAAGTGAGATAAAAAGGTAAAAGATATTAAGTCACTTGTTTAAAAATCTTTTCTACTTGCTGGAACAACTGAAGCAACTGATAAAAGAAGTAGGTAAAAGATATCAAGCAAGGTAAAATTTACAAACAAGTTGGTAATATCAACATCATTATTTCTTAAAATATCCCTAGTATCTTTATGATGTTGAGCAAAATAGTTTCATTTTAAGCATTTTGTAGCTAAAAAATATTACACATTAATGTTAAATACAGCTGAAATGGATGTAAAGATTCAAAAAGATCACTTCCAGCCATAATTACTTTAACAACAACATACATTAAAGCAACAAATTTATTGTGTTCATTTTAAAGGCTGATTCCTTTTGTTTTGTGTTTAAAACTGCGATTATATATATTTAACCTACTTTGTTAATATTTCGCTGTATGAAATTCAATGTTTCAGTGTCAATGTATAGAGGAATGTATTATATTGTATATAAAGATGGGTGAGTAAATAATTGTATGATATAAAATAAATGTATAGATATAACTGCTCAAATAACTTCAGTAGCAATAAAAATAATAAGTGACTAGCTTATAACATAACGCTTTTAGTGATAGCGAGTGATAACACTTAATATCGCAATAGGAATTGATTATTTATTATCTTATCACATAGATGTATTATTAAATAAGCAAATGTAGTCAGTAAGCTTTCGTGATTAGAATTTTAAGTTATGTCAGACTTAATCTTACTCGGAAATTTATTTATAATAATGCTAACGTTGTGGGTACAGTTGACACACACAAAGATAAATGAACAAACACCCAGAATCCGGAACAGTAATTTAAATTCACAATGAATACGTGCCTATCCTGAAACCCATTGTATCAGACCGGTATGATGATGGTTCATGGACGTATAATATTGTAATTATTATTAAGATTTTTGGTAAAAGATAAAGGTTACAGATAAAAGATTTAACCCCCTTATTTATTTTTCTGAATCCTATCTGATTAAAATTCCTAAAAAAGCATAAATAAGTGTTATATTTAGTTAAAAATTATTATTTTTATTGATCATCTAATAACAAGGGCTACTAGGAACATAGTTAACGCCTTCAATAAGTTTTTGTCGTAACGTCGTTAAGTAACATAAATGTTTTATACAGCCATTTGGGCTGTAACGCCAAGAAAATGGACATTCATACATACAAACATACGTACATACCGACATACATACAGAAAAACATACATACATGTGCTCGAAAAACACTACCCTCCTTCTAAGGCAATTAGGTAAAAATACGTAGATGCTTGAATGAATATTCTAAAAACCAAATCATTCAAGGTAAAAAAGAAACGAGAATTAATAAAATATATTTTACCTGTGACTTACCTTAATGCGTACATTTTATTAATGGACTATTTTAAGCACACAATTAAATATTACGACGGCTTTACAAAGCATTAAATTCAGCCACGGAACAAAATGAACCACAGACTGACGATTCTCATGCGATATGCCGTGTTTCATGTACTCACGAATTTTATTTACTTCTATTTGAGCAACAATGTTCATTGATTCACTTGTTATGGTTTCCCGCTGATTTGCTTGAGTTGCCTCTTGTCAGGCGATTGAAATATTCAAGGCGTGAGGTATATTTTCTATGTCTACATATAAAGACATGAAAAAGTAACCGATCCACGAGATGGTGCCGTCACTATTAACGCAAAAAGATTCCAAGGAGAGTCAAAATCATAATTTTAGATCTCTGTTGTGATTCTGAGTGTTCAACGCTAATGTGTGTCTATCCACGACAGGAAATCCTATTTATAGAAGGCGTATTTTTTTTTTCAAAATTACTAAAACCGAAAATGATGAATGTAGTATATCTAAGGTAACGCCTTGCAAATAAGTGGCAGTAACTCCCTTATATTTTGACTCTCACCCTATTTTCATAATTACTTTTATCATATTGATGACTATTTATTCTGATTTGATTAGTAGTGAAGTAAAAATAACTAAAAACAATAAGTCAAAGACACACGCGGCTTTCCAACTTAGTCGCGGGAGAAACAAGGTACCAATGACATTTGAAATTTTCGATTATTATTAAAACATAATTAACAGTTGATCATTAAATTTAACACAACGACTGTTCCCTTAGCACGAGTTTATTATGTTCCACCAAAACGTTCACTGTTTACGTCTTCGTCCATACATCGTATGGTCGAAACGGCCGAAATCGTGAATGGTGACCGTTTTGAAAAAACGTAATAAGTACCGGTGATAGAACCATTCTAGTTTGACTGGACAGGTCCAGACCACCACCGTCACAACCAATTCTAGCGTGAAGCATGTCTTGCGTTTCGCTGTAAAGGTGTGGTTGCCGACTCACTTATATATGAGGCGACCACCTTAGTCTTCAGGAGTAGCAAC
This sequence comes from Cecropterus lyciades, assembly GCA_002930495.1. Taxonomy (NCBI): domain Eukaryota; kingdom Metazoa; phylum Arthropoda; class Insecta; order Lepidoptera; family Hesperiidae; genus Cecropterus; species Cecropterus lyciades. The sequence continues at coordinate 28,173 of MOOZ01001899.1, read as the reverse complement.
GCATCTGTGATCGACTTCAGATAGAACCCCTGTTCTATATGAAGTAGCTTACAGATGTCCATGGGCGGCAGTAGCCACTTACCATCTCAGGACTACATGCTCGTTTGCTACTTCAATCTAAATAAATTTCTAAGGGTTTACATTGAAATACTTTTTCCATTCATAGCCCTTTCATTTGTGACCTTTTCGTGTAACCCCAAAGTCAAGTCACGAAATACGAATATGACCTTCGCGCTATACACCACTCCAAATAACTTCTAACTAGAAGTTAACCCGCTAATTTGTTTCAGTGTTACAGAAATATCAGTAATATTACTAATAAGTAACTATATTAGATAAGTTAGTGCGAATACATGTTGTGATATTGTAGACATAATTTATTTAGTAGTAATGTGGATTGACTTATGACATTACGCACTTTTATGTATGTTTATTACTTATAATAACTATAATTAATAACAACAATTTAATTATAGTACACAGTAATGAAATAAAAATTAAATGTTACCTAATATATGTATTTCCAATTTCTCTTTCTGTTTTTTTTTTATCGTATGGAAGTAGCAAACGAGCATGCAGCCCACCTGATGGTAAGTGGCTACTACCACAAGGTTAACCACAGTAAGGTTAGCCACAGATGCGTTGCTACCCCTGAGGACTAAGATGGAAAGCCTCGGAAAAGTATGTCTCCCCTACCACACCCTTTAGACCTGAACACAACAGCGCATTACACTGCTGTTATGAGGCAGAAATTGGTGTGGCGGTGGTGCTTTCGGAGTCGAACCACAAAGAGTTCTACCACCTTCAAATGGTTGGTTCGTATTTTCGAAATTGCATCATTTAAAAACCATTTAATTAAATTTTAAGTTTTCAAGGTTTCACTTGGTTTGATGCCAGTTCAAAAATACAAACAAACAGATAAATTAAAATTAAAAACAATACAAAAAGCCGTCTAATCTGCATAAAAGTTGTTTGTTAAGTTTACGTTGAAATTGTTATGTTTTGGTATTGGCGTTACAATATTCTAAAAATGATACGATTTGTCACGGCTTACTTACAAACTACACTCAGATTTATTTCTGACTTATACCAGCAGTGCTTAGCATTGTGGTCTAGTTTGAAAGGTGTGGTAAAGCTAAACCGCAGGTATACCTACTAACCTAACTGTGACTGGTATCAGATGGCCTGCCAGGCCTTTATGGTGACTACTAGGACACGGTACTCAAGGCTAAATATCAATAAAATAAAAAAGTTGAAGCTATGGAAATAAAATTCATATAATTTATGCATTACTTCAGTTTTTACTAAAAATGTACTATAAATCGTATGGTTGTTAATTACGGACGTTTACGGAGGCTTTGAGCACGCACCATCGTATGAACTTAATACTCGTTCAGAATTTTACTATGGTAAATTCATATAAGTCAATTCACATTACGAATATCAATAATATAACTGTTATAATACACTAAATTGTACATAAAGTATTTTTTCCTATATAAATATGCATAATTGGTAAATTTAGTTTGTAACTTTTTATTCATTTGCAAAAGGGGAAAACGGATACGTAATTACTAAGAAATAATTAAATTTAAGATACTTTAAAATAGTACGTAAGTATTTAAACCGTAGTTAAATATAGTTTGGTTAATTTTGACTATGTATGCATATTAAATTACTATGTATAAACTATTTCAATTGTGTATTTAACATTATAATGATATGATATGATGATATGTGACAATGATATGTTAGGTATTAATAATCGGCAAATGACCTGTCTGACAGTCAGTAAGTAAAGGATAAGCGATGATTTTATAGAAAAATGTATAATAATTTTGAGAATACTAATTTTTCCATTTACTGTCATAAAATAACCTCAAACTATACTGATATACTTATATCTAGAGGCAATTGAAACCATTTGACATCTGGTTCCCTTCAAACTTTTGAAGTCCACTGTTGGACATAGGCCTCTTTTAACGAGGATTTTTACGATCATTGCGGTATCTCTTTAATTTTGTTTCTTATTTATTTATTTTATTTATTTAAATGTTTAAAATATTTTTTTTTCTTAGTAGACTTCTACGATATCTACAGAAAGAGAGTTAGTTGTTCTATTCAAAACCAACATCACATGACACAACTGGTTTACGTACGAAGAAAGCTATCAGAGAATGTTCCAGCTTTCGAATATAATATGCGTTGTAGATAATATTTTCTATTACAAACACCTTAACAATATTCAGTCAACGAGATGAAAATATCCCATCTGATTCAATGATCTGTTAAGCGGTACAGATAACCATAATTACTAATAGCGATAGTATCTTAGTATATATCTTGTAGTATGTGATACGACATAGACGTTAAAATGTGTTATTTCAACCGAATATAGTCAAAGAGCATTTCTACAAGGTGGCGCAAAAGTCATCACCCTTACCTAAGACGGTACCGTTATTACAAATGGCAATAAATGTCAGTTCTGCTTTGACATTTATTAAGTACATAAGCACAAAAGCCTTGTCCGTAAGCTTTGAATCGCAATACTTCTCAAGAACGTATTTCAAGTCGCCTCACCACCAAAATGAGAGTTTCTGGTGGCACTGACCGGCAAGATCGTCCGGTTTAGACTTCTAGGTAGACCGGTCTAGACTTCTTTTGTAGTTCTTGTAATCACGAGTCTATGTCATCAATCTTCAGAATCTTGAAGCCCTTAAATAGAATATCCGTCAGGACTGCAGAAATCTATTGCCGGGATAGAGTATCCGTCAGGTATGCGGGAATCTATCACCGTCAGTTCTGGCAATATTAATAGAAAATGACTTAAATCGGGTCCGTATCACCATTCTGGCGGCGATCACTTGGCCGGTATTTTCTACTTAATAAACAAAAAATTGACAACAAATAATTACAATCTAAAAGTAAAAATAAAATTTTACATTTATAAAAAAATACAGTAAAAAAAACGGGTGACAATTTTTGCGCCGCTCTATACATTAAATTCAAAACAATAGCATGTTTTTTATAGATAGTTGCCCTTTACAAACAGTTAACCAATAGTAGTCCAACAATCAACGAAATAGTGAACTTATTACAAGGATTTAAATAATATTAATATCAGTAGAGCATAAAATGTTAATGTGTTATATTATAATTAATGCCCAAACACTCAGAATAATGCAACGGTATACGGGCGATTGTTTAATCGCCCGTATACCGATGAATGATATTGTGAAACTTATTATTCCCATTATGTGTTTACATTTTGAGCACTGTAGAGTTGATATTTACGTAAATATGTATTATAAATAATCCTTCGTTACTTATATGTTCCTACGACTAGTCAAATAAATTAGCCGAATCAAATCACTTCACACTTATTTTAATAAAGCTTCTATTGGCTCTGCTAAGTTTTCTCTCAAGTTAAAACCCTACAAGTGAACTACGTTTCCGTAGAAGTCTCATTAAAACCGGTTCATCCGGTCATAATTAGATCCGACGAACTGATTGCGGACATTTTACATTTATTTGAACATAAAGTCTTATCGTCAAAATACTTTTATTTGAAATTCATAAACACTTTATTATTGAATGGAGATTATTTCTTTAATTTATAAGTAGGATTACATCAGCTTCAGATAGTCTAATAATACAACGGTAATTTCCATAATGAAATTGTTCGCTTCCCGTCCCGTCTAAATAGACTTTATGATAAATACCTAAGTGGCAGAGGTGCAAATAAAACAATTCTAGATTTTATATAGCTTTGTCCTAAAATTTCAGATGTCACCATTCACGCCCCGTTGAAAATGTATTGTATATGCATATCTCTTATATACATATACAATACATTTATACAAGAGATATACATATTCATCTCATGTATATGTATATCTCTTGTATAATTTGGTCCAAAAAATACAGTATTTATGTTACCTTCTAGTTTTCTATAACATGGTAGCAAGAATCCTATACAAAAATCGCCATTATTAACCCCCAACGCAAAAAGAGGGATGATATAAATTTTACCACTATGTGTCTTTTTGTGGCACCGTAGCTCCTTAACGGATAAACCGATTTAGATGCAGTTTTTTTTTGCTAGAAAGCATGTTTTCCGGCGACGAACTCTGTTGAAATTTCGATTGAGTATTATTTTGGAATTTTTAGGAGTTATTTTTAAATCTTAAAATATACTTTAATTATTACAATATTCAAAATATACATCTAAATATACTATAATATATACATACATTCGTGATATATTTTCAAAGCAATGACAGATGAAATGAAAGAACTGTAAATAAATGTACTTATAATTAATGAAATAAGAGCAATAATTAATTAAGCCTATAAGTAGATTCGTGTAAATTGTTAGATATAGAATTAACTGTTTTTATCTTCAAATTCTTGTTGCAATAATAAATGTCGTAAGATCTTTGACGTAGAATAAATATATGCAGTTACAATAAACGGTTAATTGCAATTTTGAGTTTCATTTTGTAAATGAGGTGAACCCGATTACGCTCTCCTTTTGCTCTACTATGCCCATAGTTTATAACGTTTCCTCAAAATTGTTTAAATTTTGGTCCATTATTGCAAATTACATTGCATAGTATAGCCGAAAACGGAAACATAAACGTGTAATGCAATGCAATGTATAGATATTCTAAATAGTTATTATTTTGAGGACACGTCATCAATTGTTCTAAGGGCACTGATAGTCATTCTGTGCCTCCTTTGTTAAAGTATATATATATACTTTAACAAGAGAGGATGAGTGTAGAAACTGTGAAACATATAGTCAACGTTTAGTAAGTACCTTTTAATGTAGTCTTTGGTAGAGCTATTGTTGAGTATAAAAAATAACACACACGCACACACACACGCACACACACACACACACGCTTTCTACACTCATAGCCCCACACTAGGATTTTCTCCTGTGTCGTGGGTGCTATGGACACACAAAGACGAATACACAAACACCCAGACCCAGAACAGAAACCTAAACTCATGGTTCATATTTCTGTCTGGCCGGGGATCGAATCCGGGTTCCGGAGTTGAACCACAAAGAGTTCTACCACCTTCAAATATCCTTATCATTAGGTAGATTGCATACTCATACAAATACAATAATCTTTACTAATATTATAAATGCGTAAGTGTTCGAGGCTGTATGTGTGTTTGTTACTCTTTCACGCAAGAAATACTTATTATAGTTATATGAAATTTGGCACACAGATAGTTTATGGCCTGGATTAATACATAGGATATTTTTCACCGTGGTACATGTCCCAAGCAGGCAGAGCCCTGGGTAACAGCTCTGCTTAGCTCCTTATAGAGCACAATTTCTAAAACGGATAAAATTAATACTATACGTGGTTAGATTGTGACGATATCACTTATGATATTTCTACACTATATAACATCAACGTTTTACAAATGACAAATAGACAATAAATAAAAATGAATAAAAAAATACAATTTTACTTAAAAAGCATGCCAGAGAAATCAAAATGATTATTTCTTCATAAAATGTCTATCTATTAAAAATAACTGTCTTAATAGAAAGCCAGAATGTTTTTCTTTAATAAAAAGACGATTCACTTTCCATTTTTATGAAAAAAATACAAAAGCCCATCAAACATCAAAGTATCTATCTCGTTTAAAATCAATCACGTCTCTTATGTTTAACAGATATTTCGCTTTTAACAATATCTATAACAAATGCGTAAGTGCGTATATTGCGTGATTCCTTTATCTCCTTGAAAACTTGAGGCATAAAACAATGTTTGCTGATCTAATTTTCACCGCTGAAAATGTTACACGCATTTTAATATATTTTATACCACCTACTGTTCTTACAAATATTTGCCAAACAAAATAGGGTTGGTTTGCCATTTTATGAGCAAGCCTCGCGTGTTTTCATGTAATTCTTCAAAACGATATATAATGTTTTAAGCTCTCACCGCTCGCTGCAGCATCGCCGCAGCAAGCTCTTAGTACGAGTTTGTTACGTTTCATTAAAAGGATCATTACTTTGAAGGTAGTAACTCTTTGTGGTTCGACGCCGGAAGCACCACCGGCTCACCTATTTCTGCCTAATAATAGCAGTATTATGTGCTGTTGTGTTCTGGTCTGAAGGGTGTGGTAAGGGGACATACTTTTGCGAGGCATTCCATCTTAGTCCTCAGGGGTAGCAACGCATCTGTGGCTAACCTTAGGTGAGACTTAGATCTATCTAGGGTTGATTACAAATGTCCATAGGCGGCAGTAGCCATTTACCATCAGGTGGGCTGCATGCTCGTTTGCTACTTCCATACAATAAGAAAAACATCGTTAACGTTTTCGTACATTGCATATTTTCGTTTTCACTTTAGTCATACTTTGCAATATGATTTGCAATGTCGCCCAAAACGTAAACAATAACTGAATAAACGTAATAAACTCGTACTAACAGCACAGAGAGATGAGCGACGCGACAAGCGACGCGATTGCGCGATTGCGAACGGTGACTTGTCATCCGACAATGACAGAGGTGGACATATTTAAGCTTATAGTCGTTATAATAAGGTAATAAATATTAAAACTTTTACCAATTTATATTATATGCTGAATGTCATTATTTTACGTCATTCGAAAACAAAAAAAAATCTAGAAGGTCTAGAAAAAATCTGAAGGTGTGGAGGTGACGATTGATATGCCTTATCACGCTTTTAAACCAGTAAACTAATAGCATTATCAGTGTTGTTTTATGACTATTATTTTATTCCTAATATTACTCTTAAATTTTGTCGAGGTTTTTTTATAAGATTGAAGTAGTAGAGCATGCAGTCCACCTGATGGTAAGTGGCTCTTGCCGCCCATGAACTTCTGTAAGCAACTTCATATACAGCAGGGTGTTATTGACGTCAATCGCAGATGAGTTGCTCATTCGCTACTTCCGAGGACTAAGACGCTTGACTCATATGAAAGTGACTATCACTATTACATTTTTTTATAGTAAGGACGTAGCAAACGAGCATGCAGCCCGCCTCATGGTAAGTGGATACTGCCGCCCACGGACATCTGTAATCAACCCTAGGTGAGAAAGTCTCACCTGAGGTTAGCCACTGATGCGTTGCTACACCTAAAGACGAGGATGGAATGTTTCTGAAAATTATGTCTTCCTTGTCACCCTTCAGATCAGAACACAGCAGTGCATAACACTGCTGTTATAAGACAGAAATAGGTGAGGCGGTGGTGCTTCCGGAGTCGAACCACAAAGAGTCCTACCACTTTAATACATTTACAGTAAAATCACCGTCTAATTCAATTTGAATACACAATAGGACTCAAAGCGAGCTCTAAACGATTTATACCGTCATTATTCACACGTGACATGAGATAAACAATGACTATTAGTATTTCGTGTATGGCCATTTGATGTCTGATTGCTAGCTAGTGGCTAGATATATCGCGTAGTTAGAACGAAGACCGAACTTGAAATATCGGTAAATTGGTTATATACTTGAAACTACTCCTTATGACATCCTCATTTCATGGTGCAATAAAAACGGCATGATTATCAATACAAAAAAAATCATTTCACAGCACCGTCGCGATGACGTCACGACACTCATAACTTCGTGCTGCGACAGAGTTTAGGTGGGGCGGTACGCGTGAACGGCGCTCAGGTGACCATTCTGCCGCAGGAGAGCGGTACCTCCACTCTAAGAACTGTTATTCGTTTCGTTTGCTGTGGTTATAAACCACTTGTGCTAAATTGTTAACGTAATGAAAGTGGTTATAGGATATTTTCTGTATCTCTTTGCTCGATTACCCACCGATACGCCCACGTAATGTCCAAAGAGGGACCTAATAATTATGACGGGCTGACATATATATATTTTTTAATGTTCTATTCACAAGCTTTTATTGAATATCCATATTGTCATGATATTAAGAAAATCGTGTGTGTAGTCTTTTTTCACTTAATTGCAGGGCTATTTTTCAAAATTATATAGCCTATGTCACTTACGACACTAATGATGTGTCATACGTCACACTCAGTCGAACAGTTTAGGCTGTAGCGCGTGCGAAAAACATG
>MOOZ01001889.1:141107-160514 GCA_002930495.1 Cecropterus lyciades | reverse complement strand
ATTAATTTACGTTGCGTCCACATCTAGCTTTAAAAGACGCGAAAATTTCCTTCAAAATATATCATCGGACTGCGAAATTACACCCAGAGTTCTGAATTAGATCTCGCAAGTTTTCCTTTAAACCCCTTGCTCATGGAAGACATGCAGTAAGCAAGGCTATCGTTTTACGATAGGGCACAAAGATGTTGAAATGTCCCCGGGATGCACAAAGATAAGAGAAAGAAAAAAAAACAATGCCAATTGCCTTCCATAAGTTATAACCGTGATGACTGCTGGGGATAAAGCTTGTCTTCATGAATAATTTAAAACCCCCGGCGAGATATTGCGCCTTACAAGCTACGTTTTGCTACACAGCAAATGGAAGATGCGTCAGCGTTCCCAATAACTGTAGGTAGTGTTCGATAACGTTTATTTGTCCAAGTGCGACCCAAGGATGTTACGTTTTTGTTCGTTGCAAAACAAGGTTAAGCGACCGTTTTAACAATGCTCTCTGTTTAATGATAACTGCTCATCGGTTTGACAGATGCTATTCGGCCGGATTGCCTCCAGTCATACAGTTTGAAATTTGAGCGTCATGCAAAAAGTATCAATAGTGGTTCAAGTTTTTGATTGTTTAATTGTGTTGGGTTTCGGTTATTTCTTGAAAATGTTTATTAAATTTTCATTTTTTATTTCCCTGCTTTTAGCTAGTTGATAATTATATGACTTCCTTTTTTGTATGAAAAGTTCATCGAGAATCATATAAACTTATACAATGAGTTCGTTATTTAAATACATTTTGATACAAATTCTTAAACATATTATTCTTAAAGTCATGTATACTATTATTGCTTATATTTTTACTCGCTACCAATTCGTTTTGGCGGATTTCCGATGATATATTCTCATTATTCCCTACACAATTCCATTGAACCCTTAGTTTCATTATCCCGGCTCGCTTTGAACAGCGTCGTCTGGAAGGTGACGAGGAATGCAGTTCCATTAAAATTCCTAGAATTTCCGCCATTATATTCGACGTCGACAAAATCATTCTGCAATTCTAATATTAAGTCTAAATTTCGCGATAGACCTTAGAATTGATCGGAAATCTTCTATTATACTCTAATTAACTTTTTGTCAGAGTCAGTATTTCTATACCATTATAGTCTGGAAACAAGAGCGAATGCTAAGTTTCTGACTTACCTGCTTACGATTTTATGCAAACCTATAGTGGTAATAAAACTCAATTAATGGGCATATGTGACCAACTCCAAATAGTCTAACCTGAAATCGGCTACATATGCTGCCTATGCGTTCCGACTCTTGAAGAACATATTCCTACTATGTTTGGAGCCCCTCATACTATTAAATGTATAATATTATATCCATCAAATTCGAAAATTGCACGTTAAGATTTGTATTGACTAAAAATTTTTGTGATTGTCGAGATTTAAATAAATACGATATTTGCTTGGAACGGTAACAACATTTATTTTCAACTTTTGTAACGACGGTTACAATGATACATTACGGTGGCACTGACACTGAATGAAATTGACATTTGGTCATAGACAAGATTTTAATTACATTTTTATCTATTAAATACTAAGATTAGTCTAAATTTCTCGTGAAGTTTTCCAATAACAGCTGTGCTACTGTGCTAAGCGTTTGTTGTTGTTGTCTATTTGCGTATATTACAAATATATAAATTTATTAATTTACTTTTCAATTGATTTGATGTTTTCCTTTTTTATCTTTATTTTTTTAAAGCTACTGAACATTAAACGTCTTTTTGCTACGTCTAATACATGAAAAATCTTTCACACCGTATCCATTCAATACGAACACAATACCTACAACTTCAGCAATAGAGGGGTCATGTGAAAACCCATTCATTGTCTCTTTGAATTTATTCATTCTTCCTTTACTGAAGTTAATTCTATAATTATACGTTCAGCGTAAACTCTACGGTTATTGTTTGACGCGTCATAGCCGTCTGATTTGTAGTTATTATTGGCAATTGTGTAAAAATTAGGAAAACCACAAGTAAAGTCGTCATAAACGTATGACTAATCTCAAAACCACTGAAATCCGTAATTGAAACGTGTGGATGATGCGCGATCTGATTCAAAGATCCAGGAAAATGGGAAAAAACTCATATGGTTTTTACTGTAACGAATCTCAAAACTACTAGACGCTATTCGCGACTTCTGTCACTTTATAAGTAGGACTGAGTACCTTACTTATTCCTTAAATAAAGGAAGAACATTAATTGTATCAGTATAATGGGTTGGACCATTTACACACGAATGGGCGTCAGTGGTAGCCCTGACTGTACCATTATGTGGTAGTGGCGCGTCAGACCGGCGCCGACGCAACTTCGTTTCAATGCATCCACGAATGTGACAGCGAACTGATACTAATTATTGATGAATAGCCTGTTACCACTTGAGTTGATACATTGTATTTAAATCAAAAATGTAACCGGGAGCTGAAGAAATGGTGTTGTCTCTTTTACTCCTATTGAAATCTGATTAGTGTCCCATGCCTTTGACATTTTGATTTTGTTGATACGGATGAATACAAGCTGTTGAAAGTAGAGTTAGTTCTAGGCAATTTTCTATTAGCAACATCCATAGTATGTTTTTTATAAATATCTGCTTATTTTAATAATGTGAATTTACTGATTATAACTTCAGCTATATTTATACTAATATTATAAAGTAGTAGAGTTTGTTTGTTTGGTTGAACGCGCTTATATCAGGAACTACTGGTTCGAATTGAAAAAATTTCCTTGTTCAATATATACACATGAAATAACTTTTAAAAGTAAACAAAATAATATATATTATAAAAACGCAAATGTGTGCGCAGGAATTGATTTGGTTTTCCCATCCCCTTTCTATCACCGAACAACCCGACGCACGGCGGGTATCCATCCTTTCGTCGTAAATATCCCTTCAGTACGGACGACGCGCTTCGTTTCGTCATTTCTTTTGCGTACTGTGAAGGACTGGAATAACTTACCCGCGTCGGTGTTCCCGTCCGATTACAATGTGGGTGTCTTTAAATCAAGAGTGAATAGGCGTTTACTAAGTTAATGCGATTCACCACCAAATACTATATCACGACTACCATGCCAAGCCATCAAAAAGAATAATAATGTGGTTCGTAAATAACAGAAAACATGATAGCGATTTGGATTATCCAAATCGCTAATCTTGTGAGAGTCTCAAGAATGCTGGATGTGCTATCACCTCTTTGAATAACCACACTTATTCTTTGGCCAAAAGACCCACCGGCCCTTGGTTATTCTGTATTTTATCTTCTGTTGAAGTACCATTAAAGTACTGCTACTTAAAGTACCATTACGATACATCTACTGATGATATTTTTAATATGAGAGGACTAAAAGATAATTACTTCCTGTTCTGCGAATATCATCTCTGTAATCGTTCTACAGTAACTAGCTTGTGGGATAGCAAAAACTTGTCAGTTTTAATTGAATCCCATTAGATACACGGTAATGTGGTCGACTCCAGATGACACGAAGGACCGTGGTTATGTAAGCGAATAGGAGATGACACTTCCCTTCCTGCTTTGTGATGTTGCTAGGTTGCTTCTGATTTTGTTCGGCTTATAAGCAAAAGTAGTAAGATTCCAAATGGAAGATGTATTTTATGGACGAGAGTCGAATATTTGAATCATTAAAAAATTAATGAAGTAACCAAAGTGACCAAAGTATCAAGATAAGGTTTTTGTTTGGAAAAAACAATGTCACCGTGGTTTACACCGCGGAAAAAATAAAGGCATGATACTTAACCTTTAGGTGAGATTATACTCAGCTAGCTTTTATTCACGATTTAGTACGAGTAGAACAAATAATATCCTTTTTAGTGGATTTCTACACCATAAAATGAAATAGCTGTCCTAATATTATGGTGATTTCAGTATTTTCGTCTCTACTACAATTTTTATACAATCTTTAAAAGTACTTCTCAAAGAATACATTTTCATTTTCATAGAAAACGGGAACGGTGCTAGTGAATCCTTATCCTGAAGAGTCCTTGTCAGAAAAAGGACGGAGGAATTCCTTGGCCTTATAAGAGGTCCTTACCGTGAACGTATAAGGGGTAGCTTGAAGCTCGTGTTGACCCGCTTCTGTTCTTGTCAAGTGGCTTGATCCAAAACTGCATAACTAAGAAAATATTAATTAATGTTCTCTACTTTAGAAGCAATAGGCGAATTACGAATAGGCAGAACACTTTTAGGGTTCAGGATTATCATATCCTACGAACGCATGGTTGATTTAAAATTTATGTGCACATTAGAGATTAATTATATTTTAGCGGCGGAGATTAAAAGTTGAAACACATATACTGGAAAGTTGTCGAAGGTGTGAAGTCTACCGATTCGCAAGGCATGTAAAAGGACTACCTCAACATTGGGATAATCTCCTCTTCGTCGTCATGATGTTGGTAAGATTCATCGTGGCTCGACTTAGGTTGTATCATCGTCATATTCATTCCTGTTTTTTCAACCCAAGTGATGGATAACAACCCTTTTATGGAACAATAGGTTTATTTTAGTATTAATGGGACTGCTAATTAATTTAATTAGCCATTCAGATAACAGCTTAGCCTTTTTACTAAAGACATTTACTAAAAAAAGAGTAGGTATAAGTTGTATATCTTGAGTACCAGAACAAGTCTGTTGTAAATCGAAGCAACATTGTCCTACAGTCTTAATGCCACGGCTTTATCGGATTGACCGCTCACGCTTGACCCCTGGCTTTCTTCACGTTTTCGTGACTAACAGTGACTCCGTGTTGAACTGAGCCTCTTTGGCCAGATCGGGTTTCCTTGTGACGTAGTGTGTCAAAGGACCAGAATAAAGAATAATAAATAACATTCGTGTGATAATGGTTGTTTTTGCATGTATTATTACGACGAATATCCCAGAAAATAATATAAGACAAATCGTAAAAGTATTTGGTGAATAATTAATTGAATTTCGGACGTATGTATACATACATAAACTTCACTCTCCATCTGATGTAGTCGGATATTTTTGTTTTATGTCACAATGATAATTTATCTGTGTTATTATAGTTGAAAAACATAAAATAATCATATATTTTTTGTAAGTACTTGTTATTTTTATCATCTTTTTTACTTTTACCTTATCATGGCATTAAAATTACATCGATACGAGTCATGTCGTTACGAATATGCTATGACTATAGCCCGACTCACACTTGGTTGCGCCAAGTGTGAGTCGGGCTCATAGTATTTAGTGTATTTACCCTTTTCCCTTTTATGTGTAGTATGTGCTAGCTGCTCTTTAGTATCCACTTACATTTTTCTCATAGCAATGCTTTATCTGTAAGTCAATATTAAATATAGATATCTGTTCCCCGTAGGATTTAATTCCTTAAATAATTGGACTAGAAATCTTAGAAAAATACTCCAGTACCTACTGTAGGTATATTTTCCTTCTGTATTATGATGTGACTTGCTAATAATGATTGTTTATTGTTTCCATCTTTCGATGATGTTTCTCACGGTTATCCACAAAAAGGAAGGATTAAGTTACTTCTTACTAGTAATGTTATGAACGTAAATGTTTGGGTTTGTTACTGTTTTACGCAAAAACTACTTATAGTCAAATTTGGACCACTGATAAGTTTTTGGTCTGGATTAACTCATACGATACTATCATGGGAATGATACTATTTACTTGACGACCCTCGTGGCGGAGCAGTCACCATACCGGTCTGACACGCAGTGGGTCCCGGGTTCGATCCCCGGCCAGGCAGACATCTGAATGATGAGTGATTCTGTGTCTGGGTCTGGTATTTGTGTATTTGTCTTTGTGTGTCCATGGCACCCACGACACAGAAGAAAATCCTAGTGTGGGGCTATGAGTGTAGAAAGTGTCTTGTCTATTTAAACCGTGGAGACATGAGTCATGCGGGCGGAGTCGCGAGGAAACGATAGTCGTTAATAATTATAAAACCGCAATGTACAGCATCGACATAGAATCATTAATTATGCCAGTAATGTTATAGCCACTTATTTATAACGTCGTTTAAGTTCTATCACTGCGTAAGTCATTTTTGGCAAATTTTTTGGAGAGACATAAACGATTATTTTTATATAGACGCAACTAAAGTTCCATTTTGTATTTTTGATTTTCCATAATTTAAAGGTATTTTTGTATAGTACCTTGATTCTGCTTGGACGAAATGACGCGTATTTCGATATCAATGACGACGATTTTCAAAATGTCATTACCGCCAAAAAATAATGTAACGTAGCGGTGGTGAGATGCTCTTATGTGGAGAGGTGCGGTGACGAGAGGGATGAGATGAGGCGAGGGGGGTGAGGAGAGGAGAGGTGTGGTGGTTGACGTTTGGCAGAGCTATCATTATATTTAAATTAAGAATGAGAACAATATAATTTAATAGTCAAATACTCCTAAAAAGTGTATTTTATTTATTGCATGTCCTTTCCGTCGTTATAATAACTTACGCGGTGCTAGAACTTAAACGACGATAAGGTGGCGTATCTGCGTTCGGGACGGCTAGGCCGCGGCCGGCGCTGGCCGTTCACCTCTCATTGCATCCTAGCTGCGGGGGCTACCATGGTTCCAAGTAACGAAGGATTGTCCTAATTATGTAATTTAAATTTAGAAATGATTCGTTACATTTTAAAACTAAAATGATTCTATGGGTAATATTTACAAAGGGCATTTGAGAATTAAGTCACTTTAAGAACTCTATACTATCTAGTTTTTATTAAAGGGTAAAAGTAAATCTGTTGCCTAAATGTCCTTTACGCCCTTTGAGCATATTATATAGTTTAACGAGGTATATATATAATATATATACATATACACATAAATATGGATATATATTAATGGACTTTTATTTTTTCGTAAATTTACTAGGAATACGTAATATATTGTACGAAGAAAAACATGAATATTTTAACATTTTTCTACTTCATAGCCAATGTTGCTGTTATTAAATATGATTTATTGGTTATGAATTTGTATCTGAATTATTATAAACTCAATTGGGGTCAGTGCATGAACGGCATTAAATTCATATTAAATACCAACATATTTTCCTCTTTGCTTGCATGTCTATTTGCATAATTTTGTTACTGGTATAAACAATATTATTGATACAGATTCGTTGCAAATCTAAAGGACAGTACAACAGTTGCACTATTGTATAAAAAAAAAACAGTAATAATACTTTGAGTAAGTAGTACTTTATCAAAAATCTGAAATGAGAAATAAAATTGGCGATGAAAAAAATACCAATGCATTTTTCTAATAAAACAATTTTAGTTCGTCTATCCTACACACTACCAAAAACATTCGGTTCCATGGTTACCCTACAGTTGTCTATCGTGAGCAATTCAATAGGAACGGAGTAAGATCCGTTGATCCGATACGGCGGGAACCAAGTTTATTTTTATTTTCCAATGCCAGTTGTTGACATTGTTTTGGATGTGACTGGTTTTTTTATTTAACGAAAAAACTTGTTTACGCTCGAATGTAAGTTTTGCAATAACACTAAGTCATTGGGTTTTGTTCTCTGTAATCATTTTTTTTGCTAAAGTCAGACCATAAAAGTAACAACTTTTTGGCATAACATATTGACAGGCATTTTATATATATATAAAATTTTTAAACACAACACTTTTCTACACTCATAGCACCATAGTAGGATTTTCTCACGTGTCGTGGGTGCCATGGACACACAAAGACGACTACTCAAACACCCAGACCCAGAACAGAAATCTAAATTCATCATTCAGATGTCTGTCTGGCTGGGGATCGAACCCGGGACCCACTGCGTGTCAGACCGGTATGGTGACCGCTCCACCACGTGGGTCGTCGTATATTATACTAGCTGCGCCCCGCGGTATCACCCGCGTAAGTTTCGACGATGATATATAGCCTTCCTCGATAAATGGGCTATCTAACACCGAAATACTTTTTCAAATCGGACCAGTAGTTCCTGAGATTAGCGCGTTCAAACAAACAAACTCTTCAGCTTCATAATATTAGTATAGATTATTAATTTTATTATAAGCTGTGTTACTAGCTTATTCACGCGGTTCCGCTTACTTCGGTCACGTTTACCACAGTAAGCAGTAAGAGCATCCTGTGTTAATCCCGGTCATAAACTACATATCTGTTACAGTAGTTTCTCGTAAAGAGTATTTTATCCATGGAACCTCTCAAACATTTGCCTTTATAATATTAAGTAAGAATATAATGACTTGTCAATTACGACCATCAATTAATAGGCATTGAATTTCATTTCAAAGATTTCTGAATTTAAAGTTTCAAAAACAAAAACATGCTTCAGTAGCGGAATACTTGTCATTTGTTTACTAAGGGGACATCATTTAATTATGCGAGGGTCGTAGCTAAATCACACCCAATCTCACGTGGGGTAGATCGCGATTAATATCACGTATTTTTTCCTGCTAGAAATCGAGTAAACTATATGAAACTGGGTTAAATTAGTGGAAACATGTTTCTTCTATTAACAGAGTTGTCCATATTAGAAGACATAAAGTATGTTTAGGCAATACTTCTGAGCACTGAGGTTGCCCTCCAACCAGGTGGACCGATGACCTGAAGTAGACAGCGGGAAATCGTTTGATCGGTTGGGCTGGCGCTATCTAGGGGAGGCCTATGTCCAGCAATGGACCTCGGAGGCTGATGGATGGAGGCAATTCTGTTCATTTTTTGTCCAAAAGAAGGAAAATAAACAGTATTTTAGAAAAAGAAATTATTATTATGCAAACATAGAACCCGACTGCAATCGGAAATTTTGTTCCGATAATAATTTATTTATTTAATGTATTTTAGGACATTACATCAACATTGCGGCCTCGTCAGAATGAAAACTAAAATTAAAATAAATTGGCAATTTTTTTTTATTAAATTTATTAAAGCTTTATATTATGAAGTGTTATTGAGTGCCACTGAGAAAAGGCTATTGATGCTGAGAACAATATTTTGTATACTTTATTTTTGTTCAACAGTAAATATTATAGTGTTGCTAAAATAGTGAGTATTATACTGTTTAGTATGCGAATTACTTTGGTAAATGAATAACTCGAAATTATCGAGTAAAAAGGTAATCGTTTCTTGGAAATGAGGAATCGAGGGGAGGCTAGGGCCGGACTGAGGGTTGATAATTGTATTAAAATGACCCTAGACATGGCGGAGCTAATGATTCTAGTTTTTTGCCGTATTAGTCACCATGATTGAATGAAACGATTGCTAAAAAGCAATGTTATACAAGTGAATGTCAAGCTGAATCTTAGACATTTGTTTGGAAATATATTGTGGGTAGATTCTGAAAAAAAAAATGGTTGACAAAGTATTTAATTTGAAACCATTATAAACGTAAACATAGACGCTTTCTACACTCATAGCCCCACACTAGGATTTTCTCCTGTGTCGTGGGTGTCATGGACACAAAAAGACGAATACACAAACATCCAGACCGTGAACAGAAATCTAGATTCATCATTCAGATGTCTGTCTAGCCGGGGATCGAATCCGGGACCCACTGCGTGTCAGACCGGTATGGTGACCGCTGCACCACGTGGTCTTCAAAAACCATGCTATCTTGATACTCGAAATAAAACCATAAAACTTTAAAATCGATCGGTATCAATATTTCTAATTACTCTTATCCTTGTTTTTTACTTGGTATAAAGTTTTTTTACTAAGAAGAAGTAGTAAATTGGTGTATATTGTTGAGCGTTAAGCAAATGTATGTGTCTGATCCTATAAAGCTATGAAATGTCGCTGCAAATTGTAGTGAAATTTGCTGTAATTCGTCCTACGCTGACGCTTGTAACGCCAAGGGAATGTTCCGTAGCCCTCGGCTGGTAAGGGTTTTGGATAGGGTAACGATTTTAATTTTTTACGCAAGTAACTCGAATTTTCGGTTTGAAAGCAACATTTTAATTCAATCTACTTGTACATGCATTCATAAAAATGAAGTATGTAAAATGTAATAGAATCAAAGGGTGTAGGAGTGGCAATTGCAGCCATTCAATTCAAAAAGTGTTTTGAAAACAAGATAGATACGTTCCCCCTTATTTGCATGGGGTGAGCTGAGCGTGGTGGCCATCGAGTGTCGGGGATTAGGGTGAATTGATAACTGCTTACTTTGTGCGGTTTGCCCGACAGTGTTGTATTAGTTAGTTGTTGTATTTCGTGGGTTTATAAAAGTGGTGTAATGAAATGAAATGTTAAATATTTTGTACTAGCTGTGTTCCGTGGTTTCATATGCGTTGTAAATGTAGTGTAATTTTAAATTGTAATAATTTTTGATAATATAGCTGGATTTTGATGATAACTGAATATACTATTTATAGGTAATAAAAACTGAATGTTACCGCAAGACATTGACTGTAAATATAATGGTAGCCTTTAAATTAAATTCAATAGTTTTGATTTATTATGTTTTCAAATACAGACAGACATAAAAATAATTTTAAAATTATAGAAATTTCCTTAAGTATATTTTCTCAGTGCTACCAAACTAGGTTTTTTTTTAATATTTATTCGGGACTTTTAACGGACGGTAGTGCCCCTGCACTCGAAGAGCTAAATTACCTTTTTACCTACATATCATGTTTACAAGCGGCACATGTTTATATGCGTTCAATTTGCAATTAAAATACGGTTTCTTTATTGGGATATTTACTTAAGGTCTCTCTACACTGTTGTACATAGAATCGGTTAAGTCTGTAAAAGTTCGCGTCGTTATGACTGTCGCGAATTTTCCTTAAAAACTTCCCGGTGGCCGTCCTAGGCGCTGCAAAGAGAACTCCGGGATCATAGGAACGCAACCAGAGTCTCTGAGCGCCCCTTTGGGCTCTGCTCAGATGGGCGTTTAAACTCACCACACCATCTGGCATGACGGTAAGCGGCCACACATACCATTGCTCTACCCGGGATCGTTGACTTGATGCTTCGAGCACCAACACTTGCCGTCCACAAGATCAGAAGCGCCCTATTAGTCGTCTCTAAGAAACACAAGCTCTGTTTTTTTTCCAAGACTACAGGGACAACCAGACAACAAACAACAAAGCAACAAATTTAGACACCTTATTGTAAAATCAGACATGCGTTCATGAGATGCCCGCATCCCCATTGCGAGAGTCAAACTGCACCGACTACTTAAAATTTTTAATGCTATATAAGAGTTAGTATATGAACTAAGCAGCAAATAATAATAAAACCCATGGCCATACAACTGGACGGTAGCGGTACACAAACGTGTCAGCTAGTATGCAACTAGTATTAAAATTCTCCAGTCACGCCCCGCACCTAATAAGACGCTTAATTAACAGGCTGACTCATACGATTAATTCAACAAATGTTAATGTAACAACTCGATGCAGTGTTTGTATCTTATGCTTTAGATTTGATTACATTACTGTGACGACCTGCGTGACGGAGCGGTCACCACACCGGTCTGACACGCAGTGGGTTCCGGGTTCGATCCCCGGCCAGACAGACATCTGAATGATGAATTAAGATTCTGTTCTGGGTCTGGGTGTTTGTGTATTCGTTTTTCTTTGTCCATGGCACCCACGACACAGGTGAAAATCCTAGTGGCTATGAGTGTACAAAGCGTATTTTTAAAAGTTACGGGTACTCTCGATATGCTGTTTGAACTTCTTTTTACCGATATTTCGACCTAGTTACATGGATCGTGGTCACGGCGAAACTGAAAAATAAATTCAATAACCGCAAATCGTGAGTACCCGTAACTTAAAATGTATCAATTACACATATTGATAATATTGGCCTAAAATCATATGCTATGTTGTTAAATACGATAAATTTCTTCTAGATATTTATATTCCATATAAGTACGTGTAATGAAAACGAAAGTTTCGCGTGTCTGTACATTGTATCTATTTGGAAAAAATAATAATAAACAAAATAGTTTGCAGGACTAACAATAAATAATAATAGGTCTTACTATATTTTTGGAATTTTTGTTTGTCTGTGTTTTTGAAATTGTACGAATCGAAAATTATTGAAATTAATTTAAAGAATTCTAAAGAGAAAAAGACATATAGTCGATATCTTGAGGTAACTGTTGGCGACCGCGACAGACGACCGCGGCGGGGTCGCGCGATTCACTGTTATTTATGAATTTACTAGATGATAACCCGACTTCGCTCGGTTGAAATGTGACTATAGGTAGGTAGATATTTTTGTAGTTATAATCAACTAAAGACATTACACCTTAGACTTAGAAGCAGATACTCTTAAAAATTGCCAGTTCGCTAGACGCCACCACTTGTAGTAGCTAGTTTACAGTTTAATATACGGGTCCCAGTGCTAGCGATACCCAAATTCAAATTCCGAGCATATTTATACGAACCTACACACGTTCTCAACAGCGCGGCAGCGTGATGCAGAAATGTGAGGTAAAATTTTGTAACGCCATCTAGTATAAAATATCAAAACTATATAAGATAAATAACACAGCTAGATGGCATGGTTATCCCTATTATTACGTGAATTCCTTAAAGCCGTCTTTAAGGAATTCAAGATTAAGGATAAGGTTTCAATCAAGTCTACCGTAATCCTTAGAGTAGAAGGGTCCTTGAATGGAGACCTCGTCTGGACAAAAGGAGTATAGGCCGCCCCCCGAACAGGTGGACTGATGATCTGAAGAAGACGGCGGGAAACCGCTAGATTCAGGTGGCTCAGGACCGGTCGGAGTGGTGCAGATTAGGATTTAGGTTTATGTACAGCAACGGACTTTCAAAGGCTGATGGATGGATGAAGTAGACAAATCTATGGCAGTTAGTTTTATTAAAAACCACCTAACATCGACTTGCAATGTACGTAAATGGTATCAAGATAAATGTTATCTTTTATTGATCTAAATGACTTTATTAGCTCATTAAATGGAAATGAGTGCATATCTACTGTCTGTCTATCTACGCCTGATAAAGTGATAAATAAACACCCACCGAGATATTCTCAGTCCACCGAGATATTCTCAGTCATTTCCATATATATATAGCGAAAACACATTAACTGATGGTTGATGATTGATAAAGTATTTAGTTCGCGAATTTAAAATAGCTACTCATGGTTTCGTAATTCAAACAATCTAATAAGACAATGCAATTCATTCAATGCCTATTATCCGTGATCATTCCGAAGCCTATAGAGGCCGTAACGTTCTCTTAAATTAGTTTGCCTTGACGTCTCGAAGCAGATGTAATCTTACAATCTGTCAGAACAAACGACGTCGGCTTAAATCGTACTTCAACTTACTGTTCACAAAACTCCACATTTGGCACAACGTTGACAGCAATGTGACCACATCTAATAACTCCGATCACGACAGATAGCACAGTGACCGCGACGAGGGCTATGCAAATTCATATCCAAAAAATCGATCAGTGATACGAAAACGAACATGAAATGAAATAGCGTCAAGATGATGAAGTTCAAATCGTTATTCCGTAGAGGGCCCAGTCAGGGGAAACAGGAGGGCACGTTGAAGGGCGCTCCCTCGGTCTCCAGCCTCGACTCGAAGCATCACAAGGTAGCGCCGGCCAGGGAGAAGACGTTGAAAATCTTCGGGTCGAAAGAGAAGCTTCACAAGGCGCACAAGAAGAAAGATTTGGGGAATAACAATGCCGTGCTAGAGGATCCTGAGCTGAGGGAGAGCTTGGAGGGGTACGACGATGGACAGATTCGCGCCCACGACTACGGCAGCGCCGAGGAGCTGGGGGCTGGGTCCGTAGAGGAGCGAGGCTCGCAGGAGTGCATCAGTTTGCCGGTGACACTGAACGCCGAACACATGCCGGGCTTCCAGGAGGTGGAGCTCAGGCCTAGAGTACCATCTGAGGTGAGTGAACTTCGATCCAACTAAAATAATTTACGACCAACGGTGTCTCTACTTTTTGGCGATTGAATACATATTTTGAATTTTAAGTATGAACTTGCGCCAACCATTATTATAATTACTTCGGGGATGCTAACGCTAGTATATTTTATTTCTAATATATTACATTTCTGTTTAGAAACAGAGTGGCTTACTGTGTAACTTCTTAATCAAAGGGTGTATGGTCGTGCAACAGGCGTACCTATATGATAATAAGATGTTCTATGATATATAAGATGTTCCATCTTATTCAAGGCTATTAGTGCAAATTTTCTCTGAACTACAGATATCTACATTCAGTGTCCATTTCCCATCAGGAGTATTATCTATAATATAGACTTCTATTACCACAATAATACTACTACTTACAACGAAAATAGACTAAGAAAATCGTTCATAAAATGCCTTTGACACAGCGACACTTATAAATTCATGCCCAATACGATTCCCGATGCCCTCTACTACGATGCGAATAGCGTTGGTATTTGAGATTTATGTATTTGAATCATCAACACCGGATGGCCTTTAAACATACAGTTTTTGCATACAAATAATGGAATTTGCATTTGTAGGCCTATTAACGGTTCTGTCATTCGATTCTAGTGGGTGTACTATAACTAATACCGGTTCCTGCTTCTGTATTAGTTGATCCTTGATTTGCCAACATGCTATTATATTTTGTACGTCTAAATCATATTTGCACCAATACAGGTATATCGTTCGATGATTTTTTTTTTATATAATTATTGTTGTATCTCTTTATCGGCTTGCAATTTTTAGATAATTTGCAATTTTAAAATTAAATTAATTATTGAAAAAAATACACCAAAATTATCTTAAGAATACAGTTATATACAAATGTCATTCCAGTTTATGGTAAAATCATTGGGTACTTATCTTTTATTATCTATTGGGTTTCAATGGTGTGAATGTTGTCTCATTCCCGCAGGCATCGCCAACCTCAGGAGTGAGGGAGATAGAGTCGCTGAGGCGAGAGCTGGAAGCGAGCGTGATGGAGCGGGCGCAGCTGCAAGCGAAGGTCGAGGAACTGCTGGAACGAGCCAATGAAGCGGACCGGCTGCGAGCGGAGCTGGAGAGAATGAAGGTAACTTTTGCTGATATTTTCTTGGTGATAGTACCAGTGTAGTTCGACTGAGGAGTTACCTCCGCCGCACTTATTTCTAGCGAGAAGTGCTTAGCGTTATGCTGTAAATATGTGTTTGCCAATTCACTTATGTATGAGGCAACCATCTTAGTCCTCGGGAGGGCAACGCATCTGTGATCGACTTCAGATAGAACCCCTGTTCTATACGCAGTTGCTCACAGTTGTCCATGGGCGGCAGTAACCACTTACCATCAGGTGGACTGCATGCTCGTTTTCTACATAATAAGTATAAAGTAAGTAAAGTATAATAATAAGTATAAGGTCAGTGATGATATAGAACGTTTGTATGAGGGATTTGACGACCCGAATAGCTTGCTTGGATATTTGAAGTTAGATGTCAGTACAGTGTGTATTTTACATACTAACGGTAAAGATATAAAAGCTGACGGTTTGTAAGGAGGTTACGAACTCAAAATGCAAAGGGTGTACCGATGTATGTGAAGCGGTATTTATTCTCTATTATCAAACGATTTCGATATCATCAAACTACTACGCCAGGGTGTGCGGTTTTAGAGCAAAGAGCTAGAGCTGCAATTTTTTTGTCGAAATTATTTTTTATATACATATTACATTGAAATTAGATTCATTTGTTTTTTTTCGTGGTTATACGTATTTGAATGTTTGTACATATGTAATACTTTTGGTGGACCAAACTTAAAATTTCATGGTTCAATTTAATTGGCAAATTGTTAAATACGTACTTAAAACTAACCCTAATTAAGTAGTCACGAAATCGTCACTTTTTAATTCGCTCGACATATCGTTGAACGAAAAAATGATGGTTTCGTTTTAGAAACGGACAAACAAATGTTACTTTTCTGTAATAACTGCACGCTTTAAGAGACTCCCCAAATTACGAACACAAGTGTCTTATTTCACAAAATGCAAATTTCGCGTTAGATCTCTTTTACTCTTACCGTACGACGTGTTATCTTAGTCGACGGGAACGATCAATTATTGATATATTTTTGAATGACAAGTTGTTTATATACATATATATGTATTTTTATTCCAGTCAGCGGAAGCGGAGCGCGAGGCAGCGCTCGAGCGGCTCGCGGACGAGAACGGCGCGTTGCGGGCGCGGCTCCGCGGCGTCGCGCACTCGCCGCTCTCCGACAGCGAGAAGCGGCAGCTGCTGCTCGCGCCGGCGCCGAGACGGATGCACTCTTCTGCGCCGGCTTCCATCGCACTCGCGCATAATGTGAGTACTATCTACAGGGTATTGAGTTGAGGGTAGAACTGAGGTAGAGGGTCACAATATGAGTAGTACATATCTGCAGGGTAGTAAGTTAAAGGTAGAAATGAGGTTCAGTACTCGTTTATTAAAAAAAACAGACTATAGTAAGAATATCGGTAATGACAGAAAAATATTGTGAAGTTGATCAGGTGAGCTAGAAAGTAAATAGTTAACTCTGCAGTGACTATTGTTCAAAACTTTGTGTTTGGGTTTATATGATTCGTTTTGATGAGTCCAATTAATTCGGCGATAAAAACGTAGTTTTTTTAGTTTTTTTTTTTATTAAAATTATTTATGTATACATTTAGTCTACGCACTATTCTTTTAGAAAAGTATTTTGAAACTGAAAAGTTTTATTTCAGGGCGAAGGCGACAGCGGTGAAGCGAGCACACCGGAATGGGACAAGCATTCGTCGTCCTCCCTCAGCGAGGTATCCGTCGCCTGCCTGCAGGACCGCATACTGCAAATGGAGGAACACCACTACAGGTTGGTATCTTACTTGGGCCATGGTGTCGGTCTTGAATACCACCACTGTATACATTAAATAAAATAAAAAATAGTTTATTGATCGCATTTTATCGTAACAACACATAGAAGGGGTGCTGTACTGAATCCGTATTACTGGGTACCCCGCTCTAAATTTCCTAGGGTACAGTTACTGATTACAATAGGTATGTGTTCATATATATGTCTCTTCGAACATCACGTGGGCGTTTATGTGGGTAATCGAGCAAAGAGATACAGAATATGCTCTATAACCACATTCATTACGTTGACAATTTAGTTTAGCACAATATAAACCAGAGAAAGCCCTCCCAACGAATAATAGTTGCTATGGAAATGGTTCCCGTGTAATGGCGACGGTGCTGTCATCTGTCAGAACTTGTGCCACGCTTTTTTGTCGCTCTTTTACCGTCCAAAATAATGTCCGTCTCCGACATATATTATATTTAAGATTACAAAAGCGAATAACAATAACAAGAAAAACAAATTTCATTCAAAAGTTTGTATGTTTATTTGTGTATGTATGTGTGTATGTATATGTAAACCTGAGATAAACTAGTTAATCAATTGTTCGGTTTCACTATAATTTAAAGTTATAAGATTTCTAGTTACAATACGATACAAGCCAATGGGTATATGTTGAGTATGTTATTTAAGTAGTTATAAAGATTTCTGAACATTCTTTTATATTTTTGAAATCGCATAAGCCACTGTTCAAAAAAAAAAATGTTTTTTTTTTAATTCGGCCCTATACTTGTTCAATTAGTCAAGTTATGAACGGAATCCAGAACCTTACATTTTTTTTGCTGCCCGTTTGACGTGAAATTCCCCCACATGCGAATTTGGATGCACTGGTTATAGTTTCCACGACCGATAAATTGATGCAGTGACACTTTATATTAATGAGGACGGCGTCTTTGATAGCTAAATGCGAACCGACGTGAAATACATAGTTATTAAATGTCTTACCCATGAAAATGCTAATCTCAGCAAATCCGAGGCTGTACTTGCCATAGATTTGTTGGAGCCGACTTACGGACAAGATTCAGGAGATAGGCAGCAGCATGTGTTTTTTTGTATCATCAACATTTATGCGGTCACCAACACGCATACGATACGCGACGACTGTTGGCAAAAACCTCCATTAATTCCTATGTCTCTATATAGCCCTTCAGTAGGGGCTATAGCAGCCAGCAGTGGACTTCAAAGAGCTGATGACATTACATGACACGGGACTTCTTACCCCCCGGGTCTCTCATATGCTACGGCTAAGTCGTCAAAAGGCTGATAGATGGATGATCTTGCCGCAAGTAGGCTCACGTGTCGTGTGCTGGGTTAGAAAGCGTTTGTAGGATTTTTTATTTTATTGGAAAACGTACAGTGTACAATTGCTTACATAAATGCCATAATTAAAAACAAAAGGAATACTATTCATAGCGAGTATCGAATAGTCCGAACACACGGACCCGAATGGTTACTTCCATACTCATATTCGTGCAAATGCTCGAATATTCGAACGAATATACACGAAGGAGTATTCGTTTTTATTTGTCGAATATCTAAGCGCACATCACACAACACTATTCCTTTCCATTACCTTTCTCCAGCACAAGCGAAGAGCTGCAAGCGACATTGGCTGAGCTCGCAGACCTGCAGTCCCAGCTGGCAGACGCCCACGCCGACAACGAGCGGCTTGCAGACGAGAAACAGGTGTTGCTGGAGTCCCTCTGCCGCCAGACAGAGAAGTTGGAGGACAGCAGGACTAAGGTACGAAATCTACTAAACTCCTCTTGGATTTGGAATTTCCAGAAGAAGCGAAGAGCTGCAAGCGACATTGGCTGAACTGATGCTGCTGAAGCTGATGACTATGCAAGACCTCTTAACTAGCGATCGTTTTTTTGCGGTTGTTCACTAAAACTCTAATTCCCTTCCCTCTTGGACGTTATAGTGAACACTCGTGTTTTGTGTTAAGTCGCACTAATTAAATTCGACGTAAAAATTCGTAAAATACAAATATTTATATCGCCTGCTACCAGGAACGCATAACGTCGGGGACACATAACGAGCGGAAAGGTTGAAGTGCAAGCGAGACGAGACTACTACATCTGCGCGTGAGTTTATTACTACGTCACAGTAAGATAAGCCGGGCACGCACCCATTTGTTGCCTTGTGCGTTCGTCTAATTGTCCGCGCATAGATACGCTGACAAAGATTATCAACTTATCACTGGACGAAGTAGGCATAATTACATTGCGCTAATAATGTCTGTTCAACGTTCACCGCCGTCTATTCAACAATCGCAATTAAGACCGCCTGATACTTCAACGACAGCGCTGCACTACAACTCGGACTCGGCACTAAACAAACCTAATATTATGGCGACCGATGAAATTTACTTTAATATAACTAAACGACAGAAGCGGAACCTTGCAGACCATCTGTATGAGCCCTCCACAACCGTTTCGGCCGTTCAATCCTTGATTTCGGACTTGAGAGACCAACAGGACCTGAAATTTGAAGCTATAAATAAGGCGCTTATGACGATA
>MOOZ01001889.1:112117-126274 GCA_002930495.1 Cecropterus lyciades | reverse complement strand
CCCCCCCCCCCCTTCCTCCCCTATATCTCCGTCTGCCACCAAAACCGCGTCGCAGTGGTTAACGCGTGCGTTTTTTCAACTTCCCGCCCCGTTGTACTGCCGTCCGCGGTTGTTAGAGGCGGCGGGCGGCGCCAACATCCCCGACGAGCAGCGCGCGCTCGCCTCGCTGCAGCAGAAGGCCATGGAGTCGTTCGTCAGGCGGAACAGCTATGGGGATATATGTGAGTCCGCCCTGTTGTACTGTCTTTTCAGCTCTCGACGATGTGTGAAATTGATGCTAGCATCGATCAATGCGTGTGTGCGAATAACCTTCGAGTCGAATCGATTCGAATCGAATTTTTAATATTTGATTCGTCGAAGAAGTCGAAAAAAATCGCATAATTCGAAAAATTTATAATAATGCGAACATTTCGCGAATATAAAATTTTAGATTTTTTCCAATTTAAATTTTACGCGTCAATCAGTGGAACTGTCGTTCACTGGTTGGACCAGTTAATAGAATACCTGCGCGCATGCGCGCGAGTGTATTCACTGGTTCAATCAGGGAAATTCCACTGAGTCACTTGAAGAGAGAAAGCACTGAGTATGTGAATAAAAATAATATCGATTCGAGCTCCGGATCGAATATTAATATTCGATTCGGAGCGAATATCCCGTTAGTTCGAATTATTCACACACCCCTATCGACCACCCTTGTCTGTCTCTTTTAGCCCACGACCACAATTGGTGGGCTAAAAGCGACAGAGAAGAAAGAGAATACTTATTCCCAGCAGTGGGACAATAATGTTAAACCGGTGCCTAACCACTGCCGTTGGTATCCACGATTTGTATTAACACCACATTTTCGTTTGATACCCAACAACTTAAATGTTGACTTTTGATATCGCACAGTGAGAATGAAATTGACCGATCTCGAAATTTAGGAAAATATAGTTTAATACGTGAATCTACTCCTTAAAAGGTAGTTTATCGTCGAGCCTATTAAAAGTGACGAGTCCGTGCTAGAAAAGGACAAACTTAAATGCAACTAACCGTGCGAACATAATTTTTTTCCATGTGCGAACAATAGTTAAATAAATTGTTGCAACTTTTCAATTTTGTTGAAATTCAAATTCATTAAAGGTTGATATTATCCTCAATACTGGGAATAGGTTTCCTAAAACAAGGAAGTTTAAGGGCATATATTAATTGTAAAGGTGAAGTTAGTATTTTGGCATACAGTTAGGACCAAGCTAAACCAATCCAGTGACTAAGATTTACAATGGAGATTTGAACCTATAAAGAGCTTGTGTTTTGATTATAGGCGAGAGGAAAGATCCATTGAACGCGTTACAAGTGAAGAATGGTGGTTCCAAACGGAACGCTTTGCTGAAATGGTGTCAGCAGAAGACCATGGGGTACAACAACATCGATATCACTAACTTCAGGTAATCAATATACTGCCTTATTCATAAGCCAAGATAAGACAAAATATCTTATCTTATTATCTCCTCAGGAGACAAATTAAAAAATATATATATAATACTGTGTTTAGTTTTTTAATTTAATGCTGTATTTCTGCGTTATATTTATAGGCTGGATGTTTTTTAGAATTTTCTTAATGTCATATAGTTTTAGCTTTATTAATTAGTTTTTTCTTAGATGTACCTTTTAGGGTACGAATTAAAAAAAGTTTTTAGACTATTTTGACATAAAATATGAGTTAATTTTTTTAAGCTCTATTAGGATATTTTTTTAATTTAGTTTGTGATGAAGATTTTAATTTTACGAATTAAAACAAAATGTGTGTATAAAGTAAAATTATTTTTTTAAATATTTTTGAAATTATTTATAATATTTTTTAAAAATAAGTACAGTTGACAAGTAAAAATCGAAATTTCGACCCCTAAGGGGCTAAACATAATATAATAGCCGATATATAAAATTTAACCAGCATTGACCGTGTACAACCCGTGTGCAATGTAATGTGTCCCCCTCCCCCCAGTTCTTCGTGGAACGACGGCATGGCGCTGTGCGCGCTGCTGCACGCGTACGTGGGCGACGCGCGCGTGCCGTACGCCGCGCTCGCGCCGCACGACAAGCGCACCAACTTCAGCGTCGCCTTCGCCGCCGCGGAGGCCGTCGGCGTGCCCACCACGCTGGTAGGTTTTTATTTTTTTTTATTGCCTCTGAGCATTCACCGCCTCCCTCCGAAAAGAAGGGGGACAGTGAATGTTCATGCATACACGAAAGTTATGTGCCTACCCACTAAACATCGCCTCATAGGCTTTGGTCTCAGTGACCGTAAAGCCTTCATCTGATGCGGCCACACCCGTAAGGAGGGTGGGGCGCAATAACTGGTAGGTTACCACCCTGCCACTATATATATCCCCTCAGCTCACCGTGGCCGACTTTGCGTCTGCTAACAACTACTTACCATTTGCCTGATCTGCTACATACCACTTGCCCGCTCTACTTCATACCACTCACCAGTATACTATACTTGTCGCTTGACCACATTCCTACTTACAATTTATCCCCTCTACTTCGTACCATTTAACCATTAACTTATTTATTACTTACAGACTCTACTTACCGCTTACACACTCTCCACTTACCCACTCTACTATTTATCACATAACCACTCATCGCCTACAACATTGGTATAACGACAAGGTCTTAAACTACTTATATATTCATTTATTTACATTATAACTCACCGCATTATCATAATGATACTACATACTACTACAACTATTGTAGTATAGTATACTCCTGTCCCATCAACACTTACCATTCAAACAGATAACATTAGTCAACGGAACTCAGATAAGTTCCACACATTCAACAATGAACACACACGTGACAAGACTAACACGTATCACTATAAAGTTATTCCCCTATCTCTTCCAGAACATCCAGGACATGATCCAGCAGGAGCGACCCGACTGGCAGCAAGTGATGGCGTACGTCACCAGTATATACAAACATTTCGAAACATAGACTCTATCACTTAATAACGATAAGTTCTTCGTACAGATTTATATTTCTACGAGATAACGACTAAAGTCCTTCGCAAAGATCTAATATTGTCACCAAGATCGAATATTGCGTATTGATGAAGTAGGTTCATTATTGCATCACTTTTTAAAAAGCAGTGTGAGTTCAATAGGAATTACTATTGATCCGGCTCGAAGGACCATTTTTTTATGTTTTTAAAAAAGAGGATTCACTCTGTTATGAATGAAAATGAAATATTTAAATTAAAATAAATAAAAAAATGGATTGGATTTTGGCTTAGTTTATTAGACAAAAGAAAACTCGAAATTTTGTACTAAATTTAACATTTACTCTATATAATGTGCTATGCGTGTGATATTATGGAATTTTTTAAGAAAACGGCCTTAGAATTTTGAGTCTTTTGCCGTATTAAGGCGAATACCTTATATTACGTCATGCAAGTAGCAATGGTAGGAAGTCTTCGCTTGGCCTTAACGTTGTTTAGGAATTGATTGTCTTTCCATACACAAAGACTGATATGGTAGGTTAATGGAACTAACAAGATTGTGTCGTGTGGAGCAGGCTTTAGGGATATTATATTATTATATTTGACGACCCGACGGAGCGGTCACCGGTCTGACGCGCAGTCGGTCCAGGGTTCGATCCCCGGCCAGACAGATATATGAACGACGAGTTTAGATTCTGTTCTGGGTCTAGGTGTTTGTGTATACGTCTTTGTGTGTCAATGGCACCCACGACACAGGAGAAAATCCTAATGTGGGGCTATGAGTGTAGAAAGCGTTTATGTTTACGTTTACGTTTATTGTATACATGAAATAAATGAAAAATCAATTTATGCATGAAATTAATCAATTTAATTTAGTCTTGAAAAAAAGAAATAATCTATAGTATTTATGTGTGATATTATCAATCCTTACACAATATAGTGAAAGTGAAATTTGGAGTGTTCACACATAGGAAATTTTTGAAAAAAATAAGGATTCAGAATAGAAATTTCTATCATCGTAATGTAGTTTATATCGTGAGGTAATATTGACGAATTAACCATGTGGGCCTCACACGGGTCAAACACGTATTGGGTTTCGGCCTCGGTATTCTTCTCCGGCCAGACAGACATCTAAAAACTAATTTACATTTATGTTTTCGGTCTGGGTGTTTGTGTTCAACTTTATATGTATCCATGACACCCACAATATAGGAAAAAATCTGAGCGTGGGGCTATATAAAAGAAATCTAGTAAAAATTGATAGATGGCGCTCATTCAGACTTTTTCGTGGCTGGACAAGATCTGCCTGGATCTATAGGAGTTTTATAATATCCCTAAAATCTGTTCATCAGTAAATTGTCGCTAGATTAAGATGTAAGATGTAGTGAGAAGGATGCCTTAGATCTTATAATGATGGCCTTGGAATGTGCATGCAAAAGTATATTTTACTACTCTCGATAATATTGAATGTCTAAAGCATTTGTGATAGGTAGCACCTACATCTGTCCCTTTATTTATTTCGGGCGAATAAAGGGAGGGATAGCTAGTTCTTTTGTACTGAAATGCATAAATTTAATAATTTCTCTGCTGTTAAACTAATAATAATGTTACGGGTACTCATCGTATGCGGTTTAAATTTCTTTACTATCAATATTTCAATCAAGTTAGATGGATCGTGATCACGGCGAACGTATCGATCACGATCCATGTAACTGGATCGAAATAACGACAGTAAAGAAATTAAAACCGCATATCGTGAGCACCCGTAACATATTAAAATATATCAATTCCGCGATAATATTAATCTTAAATCATAATAATGCTAATGAATAATTGATATTGAGTCATTGAATCATTATATACACACAGCTACCTCCATTGCATGATAATTATAATATGATCTGTTTAAATTATCAAATATATTTCATAGTATTCACTTCATTTATCTTATGTAACGAGAATTTGTAAAACCGCCCATACGGTCTAGAACAGGGATTCCCACATATTTTGCCCAAGATACAGTTTTTCTATGAACTGATTCTCAAATAACTTTAAAAATCACATCTCTAGTTTTTTTTCCATTGATACGAAATAATAATTTAAAAACTTTGCAGTTGTCCGGTTGTGGATTTTTAAAAGGATTCGTTATCGAATCCCAGGGATCGATGTCGACCGATTTAAAAACTTTGCGGTTGTTCGGTAATATCGTTTCCCTAAGGAGTCCTTATCGCCCCCTAGGGATCGATATCGTCGAATTTAAAAACTGCTGTTATCCAGTTGTCGTTTCCCAAAGGGGTCGATATCGACACCCAGAGATCGATATAGACCACCTTGGGAATCTCCGATCTAGTATATTTAACAAAGAAATAATATTCAATAACTAATACCTTTTGAGCGTATATGATAAAGAGATTACAATTTCCAAAAGCTACATAAGGATATAAATAACCTTAGAACCTCGTACCATAATGTAACATATTAATCATTATTATGAAACATCGCGCTAATTACAATAAAAATATAGAACACATTATTCATATTAAATATAATAAAGTTTGATAGCCATAGAACTAAATAATGTTATTGTACACTAAACTTAGATTTTGAAAAACGCACGGTGAGAATAAAGGGGCCCTAATGTGAAATATTGTAAAAATAAAATTGTAATCGTCTTTTGGGAAATTCTTAAAGCGCGCAGTTAATAAACGGATGTAACATTTGTTTCTCCTTTTTTTAACTTAAAATTTTTCGAAATTTTGTGTTCGGCCCTTTGCGTTTTCACTTTGTGATGTAAAATTTTAAAACGACTCGGGTTGAAAACATTACAAAATAAGCACACTCGAGTCTGAAAACTCGGGTCTTTGCAGACTCGGACCTTTACAAACTAGGGACTTTGCAGACTCGGGCCTTTACAAAGTCGGGTCTTTGCAGACTTGGGCCGTTACAAACTCAGGTCTTTGCAGACTCGGGTCTTAGCAGACTCGTGTTTTAGCAGACTCGGCTCTTTGAAGACTTTTAGCCTCTGCAAAAACCCGAGTCTGTTTATTTGAAATGCTTTAACGTAAGTCTGTTTCTAAGCTCGTTCAAATAATATTAGTAGTTACATTTAATCATCTCGGTGTCTGTAACGCTTTTGACGTCTATACTGAGCTTGTGAAGATTATGACGTTATACTTGGAACACCCCACGCGCTGTGCTCTGTTACTAATGAAGAACAGACTTTTTTTTAGAACTTTTAAAGGGGATCAATTCTGCCATACATAATTTTTACGAANTTGGTGCTCCGCTCCTGCTAGTCTTAGCGTGATGATATATAGCCTATAGCCTTCCTCGATAAATGGGCTATCTAACACCGAAAGAATTTTTCAAATCGGACCAATAATTCCTGAGATTAGCGCGTTCAAACAAACAAACAAACAATACTCTTCAGCTTTATAATATTAGTATAGATTGTGGTGAGTTTCTTAAAGGGGGCGGTTTTCAAAGCGACGTAACATTTATATTTGTCCTTTACTATCACGATATTATCAGCTTTTGATTATTTATCGTTTTGTGCAATGCAGTTACGAGTATTTTATTCAAAAAACCGAATTTTGAGTTCGGTCCCTTTCGTTCTCACTATGCGATATACACCTCAGCGATGAGTAAACTTTATCATCCTGTAAGGCTGTGGAAGATACAAGTGGATGTGTAGTAAAAAAAATATTATACGGGTAAAATATTTTGATATTACTAATTTGAATTCAATGAACTTTGCATCGCGTGTGGGGTGATATAAGTATAATTGTTTCGTTATAAATATTCGATTATTACTAGATTGTGAGAAACTTTAGCATTTTGTCTTGTCCAGTTCACTGAGTGTAACTTTGTTGTATTTTACATTTCTTATGTCTGATTGTATGTCTGTATGAATTTTGGTAACAAATAGTTACAAGGATGTTTTTCATAAAATTTTAACAAATATCTTTTTGTTATTTTTTATCGTTACATTTAGTCTTTACAAGAACAAAAGTCAAAGTGTGTATAGCCAGTTCTAATATACCTAATTATAGAAAAAATATGATATTTATATGTATGTGCGTCCGTTCCTCAGTGTCGTGAACATAACCGTCGTATTCCATATAAACTATAACTTATTCCAAAAATATTATATATAATGTATTACATATAACTCATATTAGACAGTATAAATATTTTTTTTAGAAATTTCGTGGCGTTTTTGTTTTTCTATTTTTATTTATGAGGTAAGGTTTAAGTTATTTCTTAGCTGCTGTACTCGTGGAGTTAACCGTTTTGAGTTTTCCAATTATGAAATATACGTTCCAAACACATATTTCGTAATGTTATATGCAAATCTTTAACACACGGTCCGTATACGTTACTTTCTAATGCCGTTTAGTCTATTTTATAAAAAGAAATCATCGTGTATGCGTGATTTCAGCTTGAAAGATAGGATGATTTTTGATGGGTAGCACTGTAGACCTTATTATTAGGCGTAGACAGGAGTATAACTTCTTACCGCACATGCATTATGTGCGGTATACATTTCCTTAATTCTGTTTTACTATTATTTCCTCTATTTTTACAACAAAAGTTTAAATACTGTTGTCGTACCAATTCTGTTTTATATTGTGGAGGAAAAGAGGAGATCTCTCGCCAGGCGATGCCAGTGCCTGGGACCGCGGTCGATGTTAACTTCGGACCATCTTCTATATATGCTGAGATTCTATCGAACTCTGATAGTGTGTTCGAGATTTCGTCTTCTGATTGGCCAGTGTCGGTATGACGCGTATGACGTACTCCTTTGTTATTTGCTGCTTGTCTTGTTCATGCTTGTAACGCAGCATTACATGTGAGGCGCGAGCTCATATTTCTGTAGGTATCGCGCCGCTACATCATGTATACCATACCTTTTTATGTGATAATAAATTGATACAAACTGCACTAAATTTGGCTACTAACCCACAATATGTCTTTTGTTACGCACAGAACATGTACATGGCATGGCATGGCATGGCAACATTTAAAAAGCAAGAAACTTTTACTCAAGAAAATGTTTATTTCTATTAGTATAGTATTAGCCCATGCTTTCCTATCATCTTTATTGATAGTATCTTGAGATGTCATCACGTAAAATGCAAGAAATTCTGAAGTAAACTTATTTGACAACGACTATAGATTTTACTTGGGAATTTAATTGGTGCCTTTATTTCCCTTTAAAAAGAGACTTAGGACTTCGATTTGCTTTACTAAGAGAATAATTTCATTGATTGTTATTAATTAGTCAATGTATATTTTGCAATTTAGGTGGATTGTAATTATTGATCTTGGAATTTATTAATGTTATTATAACTTAACCAAGGAATTGAAATTTTAGAAAAACACGAGAAAATGAATTGCCATTATTATTTTGCACGGCAAAATCAATGGAATGTATTATGAATTTATTGAATCATGTTTTTTTTTTAGTTTTTTTGAGTGACCATACAGGAGTTGTGATTTCGATATTTTTGTGTTCTGTTTGTACGACTGTTTCTATATTATTTTGTGTATAATTTTGGGAATGAGAATGTTTCGTTAATTTGTAATGAACTTTTGATCAACTTGTTAACGATATTTTTATACTGACCTTTACGTCAACGGAGTTAATTTTCGTAATTTAAGGGTGCATTTATAAACATTCCGATTCTGTTATATCAACTTGGTTTTAAATATATTTTTAACTATACACACTTGACGTATCGGAGCAGTATAAAACGATCGATTATAATAAAATGCAAATATTCCAATTAATTCGCACGTTAAGTTGTTTATGCTATGGATGTTTTACGGCGTATGACTTTTGTATATTTCATCTGTGAATTGTGCACAGATTAAATATGCTATTTAAAAGCTATTACCAATATATTCTCGTTTGAGTTCTGACTGGTTGTTGAAGCTAAATAGATTAATTAATTATATATTTTCTGATATTTGTATTACTGTACATATAGCTTAAATAAAGTTCCTGATTTATTATGTATCTGGTTTTATTTTCAACTCTTTATATGTCATTTTCAACTCTTTATCAATGGGTCATAAATATCCATGAATCTTGAACCAACTCGTTAAAATGGTATTAGCAACAAAATTATTTTTCACTTTTCTTTTCATTTCACTAAATTTATACGTATATTTATACGTATGAAAGGTAGTTTTCGATTAAAGATCAAAATAACGTTGTGGAGGATGTGCAAAAAATAATACACTTTTTAGAAATATTTTAACCATAAAATTATATTTTTGACGCGTGGCGGAGAGGTCACCATACCGGTCCGACGCGCAGTGGGTCTCGGGTTCGATACCCGGCCAGACAGACATCTGAATAATGAGTTTAGATTCTGAATACATATGTACTTTTATATAATATTATATGCTATGTCCGTACAACGGAACCACTGAAAAATATAAAGATATTTGCAGAATGCACAGATACATAAACTACGCATGGATTCAATGCGAAGTTCTACGTATTACAATAAATTAATCAGCTGTCTCTCGTATCACATAAATTTAACGCGAAATTGAGGCACATTATAAATAAAAATATCAATTAAGGTACAGTCAAGTTGGTTAATTTTGCATTTCTTTTTTTAAACTTTGAATAAAACTGGTTTCATAATTTTTTTCCAACACTTCTAGCCCGATATACAACTGATAACTGCATAAAACGGAAATGCCAAATGTTTTATTTGTCAATTGTCGTTTAAAATTAATAGTTGTAAAACAAGTTTTAAAAGATTTTCCAAATTTTCTTTTCGCGCTCTTTTAGCAGTGAAAATCGTGTGTGTAGCGCACAAAGTACTTACAATTAATTTACAGAAAAGTTATGTAAAATAATGTGAGTTTCGCCTTTTATGGTAAAACGTACATTGAACTGATATTTTTTTATGTAATTTGATAATTCTACTTTTATATATTCGTTTTATATCCTAAAAGTGGTAAATTCGTGGATCACTCCTATTATTTTTAAATTTGGGTAACTTTGAAAGGTTAAAAGATACGCAATAGATTATTTAACTTATGGTACATTGACAAAAAAATATTCTCTACTACTATGCAGGAGTATGTTGTAAGCTCTGACGGGGTTCTGATTAGCAGTCCAGAAGTAAACAATACGGAAGAAGCGCAACCAGGAGTTTATTGTGTAGGTATGTTTTGTTTCTTTACAGATAAGGGAGGTTCATGCCCTAGATGTATTCAAGAAGTAACTAATGAGGATGTATCTATATTACTGCAAAAATAAATTTAGAGGAATGGTATACCAGATAGGAAAATTGCATTATTAAAACAAAAAGCCAAATCAAAAGAAGGTCAAATTTTCATAGAATACAACATAGTGTTTATGGATTGGGTCGAATCATTTTTCAAATTGTAATCCTTACGTTTTGATCTCATTTGATAGGTAATTAACCATATAATTTAATGTTTAAGTTTGATTATTAATAATTATTTATAATTATAATAATAAATAATGTTAGTATTCAATTTCTTTTTCTACCCATTGGTTGCTTATATTTGGTAGATGGCAATTTTAAGTAAGTTATACACTATGACAAATTGACTTAAGTTGGCAGACTTATCTTTCTTTCATTCAGAATAAGAATTGAATCTTACCCATGATATTAAAGTTATCAAAATTCAAGGATTTTTACTATCCAAAATAGGTCCGTTAAAAGTTACCCAAAACTTAATGTAACTTTGAATACACCATTTTTTTTCTACGGAAATACAATTCAAAATTCAAAATTTCGGCATAAAATAACATTTATTATTCAACAAAACATATAATAAGGATATTTCATTCTTTTATATTTTAAAAAAATCTGACAAAATCATTCAGTTAGCCAACTTGAGCTTAGTAAAAATTTATTGGATTAAATATGTTTTCTTATTAATAATATAGTAATTTTAGAACTCGATGACGCCGGGTATGTACTTGTCTATGAGCGACTCGTAGTACGGCCACAGAGCTTCAATGTCGGGGATGCCAGCGCTCTTCGTGTATAAATCATATTCGCTGAAAAAAAAGAAAGAAAGACGTATAAAATAATTATACCTACACATATATTTGTTGTTTATTATTTTTTTATAGTATGGAAGCAGCAAACGAGCATGCAGCCCACCTGATGGTAAGTGGCTACTGCCGCCCATGGACATCTGTAATTAACTCTAGGTAAGATCAAAGTCTCACCTAAGGTTAGCCACATATGCGTTGCTACCATGAGTAAAAATTTAGAATGTCTCGGAAAAGTATGCCTCCCTTACCACACACTTCAGATCAGAACACAACAGCGCATAACACTGCTGTTATTAGGCAGAAATAGGTGTGGCGGTAGTGCTTCCGGAGTCGAATCACAAAGAATTCTTCCACCTTCAAACTTATTAATTACTCACTTAAATTTCAGTACAGCTTCCTTAATCTTTTCATCGTCCTTCGTGATAAGATGTCCGTAGTCGCCGCCCGCGTGCCAGGGGTAGAAGGAATGGTATCTGGAAATACGATATAATAGAATATTAATAAAAAAAAAACGCTTTCTACACTCATTGCCTCACACTAGAATTTTACCCAGTGTCGTGGATGGATGACATATTTACGCTTCGAGTGTTTAAAATAATCGGTAGATAGATCAATGCTCGAAAAAATTTTACTATCTCACCTAATCATGTAAAGTCCTTCCTTGGGAAACTTTGCCTTATTATGAAGCAGCACTCTGTAGAGGTACTCGTCGTGTCCCCACGACATCATCAGCTTCTCGATGCCGCAGTTCGGCTCGTACATGCCGTATTCCGTGCTGGAATGTATGTGTTTATCTTAGTAATACTGGAAGGATGTTTGTAAGGATAGATGGATGTTTTTAATCTTTAACGCTTTTAGTTTTTAGAAGCTGCTCGTCGTTTTTTTTCTATAGTATGGAAGTAGCAAACGAGCATGCAGCCCACCTGATAGTAAGTGGCTACTGGCACCCCTAGACATCTGTAATCAACTCTTGGTAAGTTCAAAGTCTCACCTAAGGTTAGCACAGATGCGTTTCTACCTCTGAGAACATCTTAGTAAGATGGAATGCCTCGGAACAGTATGTCTCCCTTACCACACCCTTCAGACCAGAACACAACAGCGCATAACGCTGCTGTTATGAGACAGAAATAGATGTGCCGGTGGTACTTCCTGAGTCGAACCACAAATAGTTCTACCACTTCGAAAATGAAATATAGCACACTAATAGTACCTGGATTAACACTGTATATTCTTCACCGGTAATATCCTAGTTCCGGTAATATCCTGGTAAACGCCGCGGTAATATCTTAGTTCTCCTTATTAAAGTGGCATAATTTAAAAAATGTAATCTATAAAGCTACAATAGAATAAACACTATTTAAAAAGGAGGCCTTAATTTATATACCTTATGTATTAGGCATATATTTATATACCTTATGTATTAAGACGCCTTAAGGATGATAAGGACGCTAAATATTACGTTCTTACTTGTACTTCGGGTCATAAGTATCCAGGTTATCCTTGAAGCTGTCGTCTCCATAGACAATGCTCTTCCCCCACTTACAGCCGACGGGGAAAGTATCCCCTACTACACACCACTGGGGTTCGTCGTAGAAAGCCATCACCTAGAACAAAGTAATAGCATTATAACCGTGTTGGTACTTTTAACAAAATCTTTACTACGTTTTTTATCCATAAATGAACGAATATGCAAGGAATTTTAATGTGATATTAAATTATACCGAAAATGGTCATTTTTAGTATTTTTTCAATGGAAAGTATATGTACCTATATTGTTTAGAGAATAATTGTGTAAGGGAGGCTCTTATTTCTGTAAATTATTATCATCTTAACATTTGCCATTTCTGAGGTACGTACTTGCGTTTTAAACAATAAGGGGTAAAGTATGATTGCTAGGAAATAAAAGGATTTATTTTTATGGTGAACTTAAAAATAATATAGACAATTTTTAAGGATTTGTATTTTACAAATCCTTGTAATATAACGGTAGGTCATACTCTAAAATAATTCTGTTAAAAAAATCAATCTCAAAAACCTACCTTTCCAAGATCATGTATCAGACCAATGAGATGGAACCAGTCGTCGTTAGGGTGGTCTTGCCGGATCCTCTCGGCGGTCTGGAAGGCGTGCACGATGTTCGGCAGGTCGGTATCGGGGTCCGACTCATCCACCAGGTCATTTAGCCTAATCAAAGCGTCCTTGATTGTTGATTTGAACTGGTTAAACTGAAGCCATTTGGCCATTTTCCCTGCAATTTACCTTTTTAAGTTTAATAAGTTAATAAAGCTATTGTGATTCGACACTGAAGGCATAATAACGTTAGAAAGGGAATGCTGGTAGAATGAAAAGCACAGTTGCATTTCTACTAAGTAATTAGATAGAATGCTCTTAGAAAATCTGCCCAGTCTCAGATAATTTTCGTTAAGGCCTAAGTAATCCCTGGCGATGTGGCGATAATAAATAGCACCACTTCCTCTCTTCCTGTGAATGTCTTAGGAGCGACTATAAGACAAAAATCCAGTAAATGGGCATTTTCGTATATACCATCAACACGCATGCCAGGCGTGGTGACTATGGGCAGAAACATCCATTAGGAGAGGCGTATGACCAGCAGTGGGTCCAAAAAAGGCTGATCGATTGATAGTTAGGTGGACACTGATAGGCGATCTATTAACGAGGCCAATTTGCATTGTTGCTTTTCAAAACAATTTTTCGATTGATATAGTAAAAAAATGTATCTATTGTTTGTCTAAGTATCAATTTATTTGCTTTCAATATAGTAAAAACTGAAAGGATTGGAACATAAATCAGTAGTTATACCTTTAACAAAGTCGACGGTCATTTTCGAGTGCATCTCATAATACGTCCGCTTGACTCGTTCTTTGATGTGGTCATTTTCGTCCACCGTATAGTCCCGGAAGGCGTCGATAGGCTTCCC
This sequence comes from Cecropterus lyciades, assembly GCA_002930495.1. NCBI lineage: Eukaryota > Metazoa > Arthropoda > Insecta > Lepidoptera > Hesperiidae > Cecropterus > Cecropterus lyciades. Next base: position 112,291 of record MOOZ01001889.1, on the reverse strand, counting down.
ATCATACACCTTCTCTGGACGAAGGAGGAGAGATGGGTCTATATAGGACACTACATTATCCTGCAAATGACGAAGTATGAAAAATAAAATGACGAAAATTGTACGCACCGATTACCGCGTAAAAACTTTAAAAAATCTATAATATCAATACTCAATCAATATTTCATGGTGGTA
>MOOZ01001889.1:85852-104231 GCA_002930495.1 Cecropterus lyciades | reverse complement strand
GGTGCTCCGCTCCTGTTGGTCTTAGCGTGATGATATATAGCCTATAGCCATCCTCGATAAATGGGCTATCTAACACCGAAAGAATTTTTCAAATCGGACCAGTACTTCCTGAGATTAGAGCGTTCAAACAAACAAACAAACAAACAAACTCTTCAGCTTTATAATATTAGTATAGATAAGTAGTTTGAGTGTGTTGCTATTCGGACGCAAGTTGGCGAGGTAGTCTCTACTGATTCGCATATTTGCGATTATGGTTTCACCGATGAGGTACCACCACACCTATTTCTAGCGTCAAACAATGCTTGTTTTTCGGTGGAAGGGTGTGGTTGCCGGATCATTTTCATAGAGGGCATATGAGGCAACCATCTCCTCATCCCTCGGGAATAGTAAAGCATTGACTTGATATAGAGCTCATTTAGAAGTAATATGAAGTTGCTTAAAAGTGTCCACGGGTTACAGTAAACACTTACTAATCAGGAAGACTACATGCTCCTTGTCCACTTCAAACTAAAAATTAAGGCCAAAGAAGTAACGTAAAATAACGTCAAAAGCAGTATCAGAACACTTTGTGGACGTGGAGCCCATTTTAAAGTCGGTAACAAATGTTAGTGTCACCGGCCATCGTCTATTACTTGAGTAGGAAACAAGTTTGCACCGTGGCAAAGTAACTTACTTATACTTCGGGTTGGAACCATCCGGGTTGCCTTTGAAGCTGTCCTCTCCGTAGACTATGGTCTTGGCCCATTCGCAACCGACTGGGAAGGTGTCCCCAACTACACACCATTGGGGCTCGTCGTATAACGCCATCACCTATGAAAGACAACCATATTAACATATCTTTGTATGGTTTCATACTCATCTACATATCTATTTATCATCTATACTTCTTTACACACACTGGAATCTTTCCTGAATCGTGGGTTTCATGGACACCCGTCGTCAACCCGTTATTGTCCCACTGCTGGGCACGGGTCTTCTCTCGGAATGAGAGAGTTTTAGGCCATAGTCCATTGCGCTGGCCAAGTGCGATTTGGTAGACTTCACACACCTTTTGAGAACCCTGTTTTGTAGAGAACTCTCAGATGTGCAGGTTTTCTCGCTATGTTTTCCTTCACCGTAAAGCAGTGATAATTAATTTCTATTCATGGGCACACATAAAGGCAAATAGATAAACACCCAGACCCATAACAGAAAAGTAATTTAGAAGTTATATTTCTTTGACCAAGGATCGAACTCGGAACCCATTAAACGTTTTAAATATTCTTCTACGCTCATTGCCCCACACTAGGATTTTCTCCTGTGTCGTGGGTACCATGCACAAGCAAAGAAAAATATACAAACATCCGTACACAGAACAGAATCTTAATTCATCAATCTGGCCGGGGATTGAACCCGGAACCCATTGCGTGTCAGACCGCTATGACGACCGCTCAACCACGAGGGTCGTTAAAAACTGTCTCCAGTCTTTCACACTTACCTTCCCAAGATCATGTATCAACCCGATGAGCTGGAACCAGTCGTTATCAGGATAGTCTTCCCGGATCCTCTCCGCGGTCTGGAAGGCATGCACGATGTTCGGGAGGTCGATGTCAGGGTCCGACTCGTCCACCAGGTCGTTCAGCTTGATCAGAGCGACCTTGATCGTCGCCTTGAAGTGGTTGAACTGGGTCCACTTTGCCGTTTTCTCTGAAAATTACAAGATAATAAGAATGTTTTTCGTATTACGCGTGTTTAGATCCGCACTAGCGTCACACCGTCATGCGTGTTACATCCTACACAGTGGTGTAGCGTCGGTTTAAGCCGCTCGGGGTGGAAGTTGAATTCACCGTTTAGAACCAACCATTTAGAATTCTTAGTCGGCGAAAAAAAAAAAACAAAATCAAAATCTGCCGGGGGCGGCAGAATATTTTGGTGACTGATTATTATATTCATATTCATAATAAAGTTAATATATGGTCATACACAAAACGGATTGCGAAATTTAAAAAAAGTGTTGTATTTCTTTAAAATCAGTCTCATTTATTTCTTATAAATCAATGTAATACAGAAAAATAGAGACCAGATCGTAATTTATTTTTAACACAGATATTCGATCTATATATTTTTCGATGCCCACAAAAAAGACATCATTCTACAGAAAAGTATAAAGAATCAAAAAATACTTTTATTCATTTAGATATTACTCTTCTTAATAATTATCTCGGTGAACGACATCCTTGTTTGGTATATCAAATCAATATTTTAACGAAAAGTAAAAAAAAAATTATAAAATAAATGTCGAAATTCAGCACATTTAGAAAAATAATTCTATATACGTATACTAAACCATGCCTACTGAGAAATACTAATGTAACCTATACATTTTGAATTGTATGTACGTTAATCACGGGATAGAATTAAACTAAGTATATTGTAATTTTGTTATATTGAGGTTTATAAAATGAAAAATTCTAAAGTAATATTAATCATGTAAAAAGGTACCATGAACATTATAGCCTCTAAATATAATGATAAAGTATCTAAATGTAGACAACACTACATATATAATAATTATATAGAAAAAAAATTAAAAAGTTTTCTTCGTCCTTTCATCGCTTGAATCGTACATTGATTCTTCTCTAGATTTCAAAGGTGGTGTAAACGAGTTATCGGAAGAGTTATGCTCTAAAAGAATCCTTTTTTTGGAATAGGTGGCTGAGGCGTTGCATTCGTTGCAGTGCGTTGGGACGACACTGGGCTAAGCACGACGATATCCAATGCACGTCTGAGATGCACGCTATCTGTATCTGACCTATTTCAAAATGCGAACAAGCAACATTAGCTGCACATGACATACTTAGTCTCCTAACGTGAAGTACGGTAGGTTCGGTTGTACTCCATGTAACTTGTATTTTGAAGGCTTACATTTGTTTGCATTTGCTATTTTATGTATCTTAGAAATGTGTGTTTCTTCAACATGAATAATATAAATGCCTTTACAATTCTCGTTCAAGCAGCTAATGAAATTGTCAATATTAGAGACGTTTCTTCCATTTGTTACAGCATTATCAGATGTTCGTTTCACACAACCTCCTAAAACATCAGGTGCGCCTTTTCCGTGACCTGCTTCACTAAAATGCCATACGATACAAATAAACTGTAGTAAAACTATTTAGTAACATGCACGTGCTTATAATATATATTTACAAGATAATTTTGAAACAATTGGTACAATGAAAGCAATTAACATAAAAAAACCTTACAAATAGTAGGTATTTTGTGTGGACATACGTCTTTCCTGTGGACGTATCTGGAAACAGGAGAGTTGTCCACTGAAATTTCAAGCTTAACTCAACAATGTTTCTTCGTTTTTAATTTTTAATTAATTTAAATTCTCCTTAAGAGGCATCCCGTCAGTAGAATTATTAAAAGAATAAACCTTCAAAAGGTACCCGACGCCGTGGAGCAACGCCGGGTTATGTGGGATTTTTACCGCACTAAAACCCTTCTGGTCTTAGGTCTTCTGGTCTTCACGACGATATACGACAACACATAGCCTTCTGGGGGTCGTTTGGCTGGACGGTTCGAGCTGCCACTCTTGCCGCCATCAACCCCGGAAGCCCCCTTTTAGTCGCCTCTTACGACAGGCAGGGGATACCGTAGCCCTATTCTGGTCCCGGAACTACAGGGACAAAACATTTACTTACCTAGTAACACATCCTAGTGCACATCCATATTGCGCAATGAGCGCAGAAAAGGGACAGCTATCTAATGTTACCAATGTAAAAAATATTCCATTTATGGTACGTTTAGTAGAAATTTAAAACCTGTTGATTTTTTGTATCACAGAAAAGTGGTGTTACGTGTAACGGCTAGTTTATTTGAAATTGTAGTAAAAGTTAAATATACGTTCAGGAAATCATCAAATATAATTCATCTTAAGCATATTCTACGTTCATAATATACGTATTTATGATGATAAATGCATAACACAACGTGTTGGATATTTTTAAAGTTATGGACTACGAAAGTGAACAGTCCACAGGAATGAACAATTTATGACAATTGTTTTTTTTTCTGCTATTATTTTTTATTTTCATATTTTAATAATCCATATATATCAGATGGATACACTTGATAAGATTAAGGGCTAAATTTAGTTTCAAAAGAAAATGAAACATAGACAATAAAAAATAATAACTGATTACGAAGGATCATACGTGAAACAACTGCAGAATGTCATGCAAATTGTAAAAAAAATAGATCGAAATGCTGACGTCTTACTCTCTAAAGCGAGTTAAAAGTACCTTTGACCAAATCGACGGTCATCTTCGAGTGCATCTCATAGTAGGTCCGCCTGACCCTTTCCTTGATAGGGTCGTTTTCATCCACTGTGTAGTCCCTGAAGGCTTGAAAGGGCTTGTCCTCATACACCTTCTCCGGGCGAAGAAGAGGAGATGGGTCCAATATGGTGACATTGCCCTGTAAAAAATAGTGTATAACGTGTAATGTAACGTAATGATAACAAATAACGTTGGTTATTTTAACTTACTACTATTTATCAGCAAACTATTCGCGCGACATATTTCTTAATCCATTAATGCAAAACAGTAGAAATTTCTAAAACTTTTAGATATTTTTGTGTCTGTTTGTGTCTGTGTGTTTTAAAATCGTCATCAAACGAATACTACTAAAAGGAGTATAAAGAATAATATATTTATCGTCGGTATTTTGATTTAACGATTAATATTTATGTCATTAGAATCTATTTTATCGAGGAACAACTATTTGCAAATAAATACACGCTCTTAAACACATATGGATTTATGTAATCTAATAAAAATAAATTAAATTAATTAAACTGACTAACAATAAGTGCGAGTCTGATTCGCATATAAAAGGTTCCGTTCGTTCGTAATATAGAAATAAAACGTAAAACCGTCACTTTTAGTCGTTGGGCAAGTAGGTATCGTAACATGTATATGATTTATCCCCACACCTAGGTATTTGTTTAAACATTCATCAAAAAAACAGCTATTCCGACTCTTAGTATTATTAAGATAGTAGAAGCAGTACGGTTCTACTCGGAGCGGTACCCTGTGCCATGAAATATTATAAATTAAACATATTTAAGATCCTCACAACGTGACCTTTTGTCTGATAATGTCACACAGTACTGACTGGAAAATAGTAATTACTCAAGGGCTAAGGGAACCCTAAAAATAGTCGAAAAGGAATAGCTAATATAAAGGTACAAAGTTTCTACAGAAAATATTTTTTCTACCTACCATTAATAATAAAATACCATTGCATTGAGAGACTATTCTCTTCTTTTATAAAGTTATTTTTGACTCGGTTAAAAATAGGCGTTTATAATAATAAAAAAATAAATGAGTAGTGTTAATATCTACATTGTCTTATTACAAGTCCTATTAGTGTGGTACAACCCTTGTTTTATTATACTGTTAGTTTGTTCGACTCCGGAAGCACCACTGCCACATCTGTTCCTGTTGTTATTAGGCTAACAGCAGTGTTAAGCGCTACTTTGTTTGGTTTGAAGGGTGCGGTATTGGAGACATAGTAATACGAGAGGCTTCAAATTATTCCTCAAGGGTAGCAACACTGTGGTGACCCTCAGGTAAGTCTGAACTTAGCTAAGGTTGATTACTGATGTACATGGGCGGCAGAGACAATTTACCATCATTATAAAAATAATATCATATATATATTATATTTATACTTTACTTGTAATTTATTTTTAATTATTTAAAAAACTCTGGTGTTTTATACAAAAATGAATGTCGAAATAGGTGTTGTTAAAGATATATGATATAATAGTTGTTCTCTATTAAAAATAATTAAGTAATAGTCAGTAGATACCTAAATTATATCCTGAAAAAGACATTATCATTAAAAAGTATTAACTGCCGTCTAAACAACCCAAATATAAAAATATAAGTAGGTATGTAACTTAAAAGCCTCCAAATTTTTTTTGAAATTAGTAAAAATAAATTTTAAATTTATTTCCACAACAAATTCAAAATATATAAATATAAAAAATCGTTTGACGATCCACTTACCTTTACCTTCATCTTGGTGTGAAGCCACTCGTTGACCAGACGCGACTGAAGAATTCGAGGTTGGGTCATTTTTTAAAAGCGCGGCTAAATTAAGGTACTGCAAATCGCGAACCTACGAAAAATTGATAAAAGACAATCCCTAATTATATCTGTATTTTTTTATTAGTTTTCTTAAAAATATGATAAAAAATAAAAAAGTTATGTGTTCTATTCCTGGATAATTATTGTAAATTTTGAATATTAGAAATGAAATCATTACTTGCTACAGACCTTTAAAAAAGATTAAGATGGTCAAACTCTATACAATTAACTTTACTGTTTAGTGAAACTTATTCTTCGACCTTTGGTAGTGGTGAAAAATATTTTTAAAAGATACTTACCATAATGTTTTTACAATATATGTATATTTTTCTCAATAAATTAGATTTATTTTATTACTTACTGTCTTACTACCGTATAGACTTATATAGACTTTATTACTTATCTAAATACTCACAACTGACTGTGGAACAATATGAAAGTTTACGAAGATAAAGTGAAATATGTTGATAGTTATTTCTGTTACATTCAGTAATACTATTGCACTAGTTATTAAAGGAACTATAATAATTATTACATAAATATCTACACTTATTATTCTATGACAGTATTTTCAGATGCAGATTATTTCATTAAATGATGTATTAGATCATTCGTATTCAGAGCTTTTGACCCCTTAAGGATATCAAAACTTTCATAAAAGGGTCGTGAAAGTAAAAAAGAAATAATATATAAACTTCAAGAGTTATAATCAAAGGTGTTTGGCGACTTTTTTAGGTGCCAAATTATTTATATAACCGATAGGTACCCATTTATAAAATAAATAAAAATTCTACAGACTTCATATTTATTAGACAAAATAAAATATAATTCACGAACACGGTTGTTCGTTATTTTGGGGGTTCACAAATCATTGACATACATACATACTAAGGGGGTCGAAATATTTTTCGTTAATGAAGTCTGGCTATGTAAAAAAAATTGTGGCGACCATCTTAATCCTCGGAAGCAGCAACGCATCTGTGATCGACTTCAGATAGAACCCCCGTTCTATATGAAGTTAACAGATGTCCATGGGCAGTAATTAGCACTTACCGTGCAGTCCACGTGATGGTAAGTTTTGGTACTTTAGTCTAATAAGGTAGGTAGCACGGACATTTTAACTAACTTTTTACCCGGCTGCGTCAGAAGGAGGGTAACATTTTTCGGGCGTATGCATGTAGGTGTGTCCATTTCTTTGGTACGTATGATCTCAAAATAGTAATAAAACCATTAATAAAATAAAAAGTATAGATATTAACTATACCTATATTTTTTATTTCAATACATTTCATAAATTGTAGAACCTATTTATTTATGTATTTATTTTTAAGGTTTTTTTGTTCTTTTTTATAAATATATCATTCAAAAGCTATTTTGCATGATACCATAACTAAAAATGTGACATATCTTTAATCTATATTTAAATATTCAACGATTTAATGTTTAAAATTTTCAATGGTTATCTAATATTATAGTAAGCATGTACTTTTTAATCTACGTGAATAAGCACGGGTCAACATCCTATAAGTGTGGAGGTTATCATGTCTTTCTTTGTTCTTTGAACCGACTTCCCAAAGGTAAGAGGTCATTATATACACATGACGTCTTCGTATTATCTTATTAATCCTACTTGTTACTCTTAATATGGAGGCGAAAGCTTGTGAGGATGTATGTATGTTTGTTACTCTTTGACGCATAAACTACTGGTTGATTTCGCTGAACTTTGGCATACAGATATATATATATGTTTATTGCGTTACCAGAATTGGATGAGTTCTTACAGACGACGAGCTAGTTCAGTAAAAATGTTTTTTACTTATTAGATCACTTGGCGGTTTTTCGTCAAAGTTAGATTCGTCAGATGGCGCTATTGTCCAAATTCTAAAATTTGGCTTTATTGTGATATCAAAACTAGTAAAACCCGTATTTATTGTTCCTAGCAACTCCACGTATTATGACGCTTCTCGTTGATGCTTTCTCTCAGACTCTAACTAGGATTTCGTCCTGTATGTGTCGCGGGTGCCGTGGAAACACTAATGGAAATACCAAATTTAAAATCCATAATCAGTATAATTTCAATTAACTAAAAATAAACTTTATGTATAATAATAGATATGCCACATCCAAGAAATATTTTTCATACCTAACGGATGTAGTAAGTGATATTCTAAAAATAGTAGAGTATAAGCGGAACAGGATATCGCAATCAGCGAGTAAAGACGGGGCGGAGTTTAGTTAACTGATATGAGGCACGTGTCTTCTTATGATTGTTAACCTCTTCTGCGATACTATTCTGAATAGATGTATTCATTTTATAAAAGTAGTTGTTTTATTATCATTAAAAAACTATTAATACAGAAGTTTATTTACTGAGCAGTGCTAGCCGAATGGTTGAAACTCGGCCGAGGGTCCGAGGTTCGAATCCCAGGCACGCACCACTGGTTTTCCTAAAATTATGTGTGTATTAGAAGGTAATTATCACCGCTTTACGGTGAAGGAAAAAATCGTGAGGAAACCTACACACCTGAGAGTTCTTTAAAAAAGTTCTCAAAGGTGTGTGAAGTCTGCCAATTCGCACTTGGCCAGCGCGGTGGACTATGGCCAGAAACTCCCTCAATCTGAGAGAAGATTCGTGGCCAGCAGTGGGACATGGTTGATGGTTCGGACGGTATGTTTATTTATAGACATATCGACGCAAAAAAGCTTAATCGCAGTAACCCACAAAAAGCTTTCAAAATTTGAGATATTTAAGTGAGCCTTCAAAAAATACTTGAAATTTCAACGCTGTATGAAATTTTCTTTTGATCGTAGAGCCATAAGAGTCAAACCATTAGACCCAGTTTTTTTCTGTGTTAGCAGACAGAAAAATAGTTTTATAAATATAAGAGATCCCCTAATGTGGGTTTTTGCCAATATACCGCTTCTAGCTTGTGTTGGTGAAAACAGTGGGTGTTGTTACACAGGAAGACGACTACGACACCACGAAGAGAGAGAGTAGATCTCTTCAAGACATACACACTGCACTGGATATTATTTTATTTCGCTTGTGGTAAGACACCAACTTAAAAGTTACAATGTTATGGAAGTAACTGCGCAGAATATTATTTAATTCAGCAATAACTGAGATTGATGCGATCATCCGACATAAACTGCGCATGCAGAAACTGCAATTAATAATAAAAATAGTTAATTGTTTGGCTGATTAAAAGAGCTTTTTGAAATCCAAGTAGCACAGGAATTTTCATTTTAAAACAGAAGTAATCGGCGCTTTGAAGGGTGGTACCAACTTATATAAGGCATTCCAACTTAGTCCTAAGGGGTAGCGATCTGCGGCCGACCCCACTTAAGGCTCTATAAGAACTTGATTACAAATATCATTTCCCATCAGATGGACTGGATATATATTTATTCTATAATATAAAGGAAAATTGTAGCCGACCTAAGAGAATCAAAGTTAAAATAAAACAAACAATGTAATACTGCCAATAACTTTATTTTATGAAAGTAAAAATAAAAGGTATACTGTATAGACACCGCTTTAAAAAAATATTTATCGTAATTACTTACTTAAAAGTAAGTTAATGAAGATAACAAAACTAGAAGGATACTATAAATATTTAACCCAAAAAAATGAATGTGATTCGAAGAACTAATTAACTAACTAACTTAAAATAATGCCTGTCTAGAGTCCTGTTAAAATCTGGTACCTGAGGGCCAATAAATTTCTCTTCAAATTATAGCGAAATTTACTGATATCCACTCAACGCTAACGCTCACAGCGCCACGAGAATATTATGTGACCCCCCTGATAGTTATTTAGATTTGAAAAACAAATGCTATTAAAATAGAAATAAAAAACGGTGCCAAAAACAATAAATAAATAGATAATATTGTTAATATTTAGGTAAATATAATTGTACAAAGTTTATAAATCATTTGAAGGTTTAATTCATTGGTGGGTCTTCAGTTGAGTGGGTTACCACTCCAGTACTCCTGGGATGTACTTGTCAATGAGACCCTCGTAGTAAGGCCACAAAGCCTCAATGTCAGGCACCTTCTCGCTCTTCGTGTATAAATCGTATTTGCTGAAAGAAGAAGAAGAAATAATAAATCTTAAAATAAAATGAATCTTTTTAATTAATGGGCATCGCCTCCGAGGGGAAGCAAGAAGAAAATACCTATCCTCTCACCGTAAAATTTAAATTCAAAAACGTCTTAAATATTAGATATCTGCCATTTTCTGCCAAAAGAAACGGTTGCAAGTACGCAAAAAAACAATGTTCCATATATCAATTAATGGCAATGGGTGACTGGCAAAATTAATTTGTGTTATCTCAAAGTTTCATTTCAAAGATTTAAAAATATGTACATTCACCTAACTAACTAATTATATAATTAATTCATTTTGAAAACAACATTTTTTTGTTATTTCGGTGTAGAAAAACATCTTGATAAATCCTACCCGCCTGAAAAACCTTGATCAAGTTTTTCAGGCGTGTAGGGTTTTCACGTGTAGGTTTTGTCACTGGTGTGTGAAGTCCACAAATCCGCACTTTGTAATCCCGGTGGACTAAGGTAACGCCTTTCACTCTGGGAAGAGCCTATTTATAAGAGTTATTTATAAAACCTGCGACTATTTTTGCATACTTTAACATTCAATCTAAAGTCATTAGTTTGGTTTGCAAAAAAATTGAAATTGTATCGGAATAGTTGTTCTTCTAAGCGTTTCTTGAGTTTTTTCTATGAAAATAAGATTCTGTAGGAAAACAAAAGCAACTCACTTGAACTCAAGGACCCATTCCAGAATCTGCTTGTCCTTCTCGTTGGTGAGGTGGCGGTAGTCTCCACCGGCATGCCATGGGTAGAATGAGTGGTATCTAATAATTAAATATATCCATTAACGTAATAAAGATAAAGTTAAAACTCATTAACATGCCAAAACAAAACTATTTTAAAATGTCTTCGCTTGTAATCTTGTTAATAGCTGAATTCACAGGTTATTCAGTCAATTAATCAATTACCTGTTTGAAACAAAATATGTAGCTGGTACCTGGTGTGGTACATAAGTAAATTTCTGTAAAAAACAATTGTTTTATTTGTACAAACAAAAAATAAAACATTTTCATGTTTGAAAGTGAGGACAAATTCCCAAATTTGTCTTACAAGAAACATAAAATGTCGCTTTGATTTCGCTGAATTTAAACGGAACGGCTTTATCTTATTAATATATTATTGTTCTCTACACGTTAGTTTTATACAAATATTCGCAAAAGATTGTTTTTTGTTTGTTTGAATGCGCTGAGTTCTGGAAGTACTGATCTAATTTGAATGAATCTTCTTGAACTTGATAGGCTTGATATTGGGGAAGGTTTAAACTATAATTCATTAAAGTCTAATCACGAGAAAGGAAATCCAGGTACATATTAAGTATAAAATGCTAAGAATGTTATGTGAAACTCTAGCTCTATAAATTAGGTTTCCACACGATGTAGAGTAAGGTCATATTCATTAAATAAAGCAGGATGTGCCAAAAGCAGACATCTCATTATTATATTACTGTCCTTACGTCGTCGTTATAAAAGATTCTTTGGGTAACGTTACTATTATTATATTTAAAACCTTACAATGAATTTCAGCAGTTTTGGTTTGATATGATTTGAAAGAGACAAATATTCTTAAAATTGTTGAGACATCTTTGGCGGCGGGAGATCTCCTGCTAGGCGAGGTGATCATGCCTGCCGGCCGTGCTCCGAAAGTCTTTTTTTGGAACTTGTATATATTCAGGATGTTGAGAAAACTTCGATAGCGTGATTCAGAATATAGTAGCGCTAATACTTGATGAGTTGCGGGAGGTCGCCACACTTCTATTATTAGGTCTTTACCTATGAAATTGCCGTTCTGCCGTACTGGCCATTTCAAATCAAAATATTTTTTTTGGCTGATAATTCTAATTTCAATTTAATTTTATTTTAAAAACATGGGATTCATTTTTCTAAAATCGTCTTTTTTTATAAGTAGTTAGTGTTTTATTTTCATCGCATTCGAATATTTTTCGTCATCATGGATACGTTAAATATTTGAATAATTACGGAGTTTGAGTATCGTCGTGGCAACAAAGCGGCACGCAACATCAATGACGTTTTATGGAGCGAATCACCCGTTATTGGTTTGCCAGCTTCCGTTCTGGAAATTTTGATCTGAAAAATGAACCCCGTGGTCGTCCGAAAACTTTGGTCGACAATGACGAATTAAAGGCAATTGCGGAAGCTGATGATATTCAATATACGGCTGAATTAGCAGCAGTTTCGACGTCAGAATCAAAACAATATTGGTCCATTTGCGTCAAATTAGCAAGGTAAAAAAGTTTGAAAGCGGCCAGTATCGGAAATTCAATAGTCTTTGTAATTCAAAAAACTTTGTCAGCATAAAAATCTTCATAAATAAGGTCGATGTATAAAAAGTCGGTAATACTAATCAGAAGTAGAGTCAAATTTATCGGCAAAATAAAATAGGAAGGTCCGCGGGCTACAAGAATTTCTAGAATAACTCGCGAGCTAGAAGACGCCCGCGGGGAGCCGACCGCTGATTTTCATTTCATTTTTATTTACGGTATGGAAGTAACAGTAAGTGGCTACTGCCACCCATGGACATCGGTAATCAACCCTAGATAAGATCACAGTCTTTTCTAAGGTTAGCCATAGATGCGTTGCTACCCCTGAGGACTAAAATAGAATGCCAAGATGGAAAAGTATGTCTCCCTTGCCACACCCTTCAGACAAGAACACAACACCGCGTAACACTGCTGTTACTAGGCAGAAATAGGTGTGGCGGTGGTACTTCCGGAATCGAGCCACAATGAGCTCTACCTCAACTCTAGCTCATGTTAACTAAATTTTGACGCTTATCTATCAGTATCCACTCATTATTGTCTATTTAAAAGAACTACTTGTGTATTTAGCATCATCATCAAAGGAGAGATGAAATTCTTCAAAGATACTAACACATTTTAAGGAGATGTCAACTAACCTGATCATGTACAAAGCCTTCTCGGGCAGCTTAGCCTTGTTGTGGAGCAGAAACTGGTAAAGGTACTCGTCGTGACTCCAGGACATCAGGAGGTTGTCCAGGCCACAGTGCGGTTCGTACATGCCGTATTTTGTGCTGGAAATTGCCACAAACTTAGAAAAACGCATAAAAAGTTACAAAAGGTAGAGATAAGGTTGTACAATGGTACGACAATGGTTTATCTTAGATCTATATAAATAATTCTTTACCTAAATAATAAAACATAAAAAAATATTGATTTCGAGTCGACAACATATATCCGCAAAATTCAGATTGTCGAAGAATTAGAATTTAACAAAATATGTTAAATTCTAATAGTGCAAATAGTCGTCATATTGGCCACTCGGATGCCATCTTGAATTCCTTAAAGCCGATTCACCTAATAATAGGATAAACATGCCATCTAGCGGCATTATTTACCTTATATAGTTATGATATTTGATACTAGATGGCGTTACAAAATATTACCTCGCATTTCTGCATCACGCTGTCGCGCTGTTGAGGACGTGTGTAGGTTCGTATATGCTCGGAATTTGAATTTGGGTGTCGCTAGTACTGGGACCAGTATATTAAACTGTAAACAACTTACTAAAGATATTTAATAAAGAATAACGTATTCTTACTTGTATTTTGGATTGTAAGTATCAGGGTTGTCCTTGAAACTCTCAGGCCCGTATACGATGGAGTCAGCCCATTTGCAACCCACGGGGAACGTATCCCCCACCACACACCACTGTGGCTCGCCGTAGAACGCCATCACCTACATAAATTTCTAACATTACAGGGTACCTACTAAAAAATAAATAATGTTATTTATTTGCTAACGTTTATTGACTGCATTCCATCACATTTTTTATAACATTGAAGTAACAAACAAGCATGCAATCTACTCGATGGTAAGTGGTCATGTCGTTCATGGACGTCCATCGTCATCCATGATGTAAGCAAATTTATGTAGAATCTGACGTTATTCATGCAGTTGCGATGCTACTACCGAGGACTAAGATGGTCGCTTCATATGAAAGTGAGCCAGCAACCACACCCTTCCAACGAATCGCTAAACTGCTCCACACTAGAAATAGGTATGGCAATGCTAGATACCTCTCCGGTTCAACCATACTCTTTCCAGCACCTTGAAATCGCAAATTGTGGCAATTAATTTGTTATGAGCATTATTTCAAAAATTCCGAGTTATTAAACATACGTCTATGATATCCCCAGAACTGGTGAGGCCAAAAAGACCACAAGATCATAACTAATCTTGAATGCAAACTTATATTACTTTGCCTAAGTCATGAATGAGCCCGGTAAGATGGAACCAGTCGTCGTCAGGGTGGTCTTGCCGGATCCTCTCGGCGGTCTGGAAGGCGTGTACAATGTTCGGGAGGTCGGTGTCAGGGTCCGACTCATCCACCAGCTCGTTCAGCTTGATTAACGCGTCCTTGATTGTCGACTTGAAGTGATTGAACTTGAGCCATTTTTCACGTTTTTCTGTGTACAGAATAAAATACGCGAATCTTATTACCTACCCTGAAAATACAATATATATGTGATAAAAGCAATGCAAATCGAGAAAATTACTTCACTTTGACACGGTTGAAGTAGAACACTACCTACTTCAATTGCTCCGCGTTATAAGACGTGCAATTATAAATCTATTCGATCACCCATTCAACTTTTCGCCGCGACCGACGTTGCTTAACTTTGAAGGTTAATAGGAAAAGAAAAATAACTACATATAATAGATTCTCATTGTCAACCGAATGACTTAACTGTATCTAACTATTTACTTATTAGCCTTAAATATCTAAACATTAAAAAGGACACTGTTTTAAATATCGTATATATCTTTGTAACATAAATAGGTACATTCTTACAATTAGAATAAATTGAATAATTTCGACCACTGCTCTTAGTACAAGTTAATTACATATTGCAAATAAAAAACGTTCAATGAAAGTATCATTGCACGTTTTTTTACGTTTTCAGCCATACCTTACAACGTAGTGCAACGGTAGGCGGAAACATAAACATGTTTGTTTTGAGGAAAAGCAACAAACTCGTACTAAAGGCACAACATTCGAAAACTGCTAAAAAATCGCTTATCAACTAAACAAATATGTACATTAGGTTAATCAACCTCACGACATTTATCTGTTTTAAGCAATTAGCGTATTTTGAGTAATTAACACCGTCATAATGCAATAAAGAATTAAATATTGTAAACAAATCTCATGTTTTTTGATAAAACATAGGTACTTAAGCTCGATTATTTCATTTATCATGACATAATATGACTAACTTATATCTTCGTTAACGACTACAATGAACTTATAATAAGCTATCATTATGTATGACTAAGTTATTCCCGCGGCTCCGCCCGCATCGGTCATGTCCCATGTGTTAATCCGGGTCATAAACTATGCGTGTTCTAAATTTGAGCGAAACCCGACCAGTAATTTTTTCGTGAATGATTAACAAATACACATAAATCCTAACAAACTTTTGACTTTATAATATTAGTAACATTAAGTATTCGCATATATAATATACTACTTGTGCCCCGCGGTTTCACCCACGACATAAGAATAAACAAACAAACATAGTGTGATGTTACAGAGCCTATAACCTTCCTTTATAAATGGACTTTGCAACACAAAAATATTTTGTTTTTTCAATTTGAACCAGTAGTTCCTGAGATTAGCGCGTTCAACCAAATCAAACTCTTCAGCTTTATAATATTAATATATATTATATAATTATATATAATATATATTAATATTATATAGTATATGATATATAGTAAAATATATTACATAGTATTATATTACAGTACCTATATAGTATAGATAAAATAAAAATCCCGCGTGTCTGTACATTCCATTTATTTGCTCGGAGGACTGAGAAAAGTATAGATAGAATCTTTTTTAAATTCTGTCTGTCTGTTAGTCTGTGTGTTTGAAATCGCATGAAATCAATTCTATTGCATTTATTTTAAAGGATGGAAAATATATTTATAGTCCGTGTCTTCAAGTTTCACTTAGTTTGTTTTCACTAAAATCCATCTGCTCTAAAATAAATTATGACATTTTATTACATTTTAAAACGTGGGTGAAACCGAGAGACACGGTTGGTTCTAAATTAATGCCTTAGTGCGGATTTTTTTATCTAAGTCCAGTTTCTAATGTCCTCTTCTGCTTCCTGCTTCCTACGTACAATAAAGAACATAGGTATCATAACGGTAAGTACGTAAACGATCACGTAACAAAATATGTATAAAAATAAGTTATACAGGCGTTATGTTGCCATGCCTATATTTTATTTTTATACATATGTACATGACATGTAAGAAAATGGCAAAAAATGAGACGAAAGTGAAAACACGTGACGCTAGTCTTAAATAAAATTTAAAAAATCTTACGTTTAACCAAATCCACGGTGACATTGGTATGCATAGTGAAGTAAGTCCTGCGGACCCTTTCTTTGATGGGGTCGGTGTCATCCACGGTGTAGTCACGGAAGGCGTCAATGGGTTTGTCATTGAAGGTCGCCTCCGGCCGCAGCAGTTGGGATGGATCGATCATGGATATCGGACCTTTCTGATGGAGATAACATTTTTATAATACACAGGCAAACGCCAATTCGCACTTGGCCAGCACGGTGGACTATGGCCTAAAACTCTCATGCTGAGAGAAGAACCGTCCCACCAATGGGACAATAATGGATTGACGATGACGAGGCAAACGAGCATGCAGGCCGATGATGTTAAGTGGCTTGCCGCACATGGTTCTCTGTAATCAACTCCATATAAGATGAGTCGTAATTGAGGTTGGCCACATTTGCGTTATTACTTGTAAGGATTAGGTTGGATCGCCTCTGCCTATGTAGGTAGGACCATAGTTAAGCTCGAAAGATAAGCTGAAGGGATTGTGGGTACAGGTCCGGACTTATGGAAGGCATACTCAGCGCAACATCAGCGCCGCCAAAGTCTTAATGGTAAATTAATCTTCGCAACCCTTTTTCGTTGCATCGACACTAAGAAAAGACGCCAACCTACGTGAGGTTGGCGTCTTTTCTATGTCGACTTACAGAAGAAATGACGCGTCACTCTCAAGTGTTTGATGCAGTGGCGCTCACATCAGTTCTATGCCTTAAAAACTTAACTCAAAAAGTTAGAGGCTACGTCACACTACGTTCCTCTAATTTAATGGTAAAAGTTAACAACATTTCCATATTCATTCTAATAAATATCTATTGCAACCCTACACTGACTGGATGGAACAACATTATAAATTGGTTTTAAAAACTTACTACTTCAGCCGCCATTTTGTTTTGTGTTATGTAACGTAAATAAAAAACCGCGTTCTCTTTACTTCTAACAGTATTATGAAGATCTGCCTGGCTTTTATACAAACAGCATCTCAACAATCAGACACTAAGTATATCACTAGATAACTAGGGATTAAATTCGCGTAAGATAATCATTCATACCAACATTATCTGCTTACGGCACATTTTATATATAGATAAATATATACCTCAAAGCCTAGTCATATGAATTTCGGCCTTTTCCATTAAGAATGGGAATATAAATTTCAAAAAAAATCTTATTACCTACGCTAGAAAAAGAATATTTTTCGTAGGTATCTAGTTTCGGGCCCAAAATAGAGCTACGGTATCCCCTACCAGTCAAAAAAGGCGACTAAACGAGACCTTCTTGTATTGTGGGCTATAACAGTGGGAGCTGGAATCATCCGGGCAGCGACTCCGGAAAGGGCAGTATGCTTGGTCTCATACCGCCCTCCTCTTTTACATCATATCAATAAGGGTCACAAACATGCGAGAAAAAATTAAAAAACGAAAACTACCAAAACTACATTTATCAATTGTTTACTCGTTCTTTTGCGTTTTACTTTTTAAATTATATGATAAAAAAATGTATCAGCAAATGCATGCCATACCATGCATTCTACCTGATGGTAAGTAGTAACTACCGCTCATGGCTATCTGTAAGCAACATCATATAGAACAAGAGGTCCATCTGAAGTTAATAATTTTGAAGGTGGTAGAACTCTTTATGGTTCGACTCCGGAAGCATCACCGCCACACCTATTTCTGCCTTATAACAGCAGTGTTATGCACTGCTGTGTTCTGGTCTGAAGGGTGTGGTAAGG
>MOOZ01001889.1:23286-36381 GCA_002930495.1 Cecropterus lyciades | reverse complement strand
CATACTATATGATATTGTATATCTATATATATATATACATATCTATATATTTATATATATATGTAGTTGTAAATAAGAACTTTATAAGGCGCTGTCAAAGAAGTTCAATAAAAATGTTGCTTCATCACAAACTCTTATTATCATATGAGAATTATCTGGTTTACCTTATGTTTTATTTTTTTTAATACGATTAACTAAAAATTGATTTCACCTACCGCTTGGCACATGTCTCTTTGTACTGGGGGAGACCAATTAAAATTAACACAATGAATTCAGTATTAGTAGGTTACAAGTATATTAAGAAAATATACAACTCGATAAAGGAAAGAAAATGAAAATTGAGACTTTTTTGTTTCCCACTTACACAATATTAATGAAGACGTTTTGAATACTATTTTTTACGGAATAAATTCTACTTATGAACTATTTGACAGTACCTTGTTTACGTTTTTAAAGTTCCTTTTCCACTAGACATGCAATGAGCGAAGTTGACGACCCGCGTGGCGGAGCAGTCACCATACCGGTCTGACACGCAGTGGGTTCCGGGTTCGATTCCCGGCCAGACCAGACATCTAAATGATGAGTTTCGATTCTGTTTTGGATCTGGGTGTTTATGTATTCGTCTTTGTGTGTCCATGGCACCCACGACACAGTAGAAAATCCTAGTGTGGGGCCATGAGTGTAGTTTTTGTTTTTTTTTTTTTTTTTAACTTGAAGGCTAGCTAAAAACAAAGCTAATTTAACTGATTAATGTAACACCGGTATATTGAAGTCGGTCCAAACCCTAGCTTTGTTGAATTCATTTTCACCAGAGCTAAGCAATGAGAATCAAGCAGTCTTATTCGTGATTTTATCTTCATAGCTCAGCTCCCTCGCACATGTTTGGTGGAAAGGTACCCGAGAGCAAGTGAAATTTTGCTATTGTTCTGTATCAAAATCTGTATCCGTTCGCACAGTTTTTATTGTTATACATTTATATGTCCGAATTTATATGTATAAAAATATATTTGTTTTAAAAAATATCGGGTCTTGTATCACAGTCACTAAGTTATCAGGAGGAGGATTATCAGGTTGATTGAAAAAAACCATCTGTATCTGAGCTTGAAAACAGCGCCATCTATCGGGTAGAAGCATTCTAGCTTTCAAGGCGAAATCAACCATTTCAATTCGTAAAATTAATTAAAATCAATTCAGCGTTACTGATATTACACTGCGACACGTAATATTTTGTTACGTAGACGTACTTATATATGCAAAGACAGTATAAAATCTACCGGATTATTCTAAATAATACAATCGTAAGGCCAGTTGGGACGAGGCCAGATAATATCGAAAGCTGATTAAAACCGTGTCATGAAATATGAATGTTTTTTTTTTTGTATTACCAAAATTACATCACGCATGTGTTTTTTTTTAAATATATGATGTTGCAACTAGTGTTGCATGTAAAAAAATTGTAATTTAATTCGTACGATTTTAGCCATTCTTACCCCCAACATACCGACTTAGTCCTCGGTTGTAGCAATGCGTCTGTAATCGACTTCAGATAGAACCCCTGTTCTATATGAAGTTGCTTACAGGTGTCCATGGGCGGCAGTGACCACTTATCATCCGGTGGTTCGATCGTATGAAAAAATACCATAACACGTTGACTGTACTACAAGTCCCATATGAAAATATTTTCTTATCATAAATAATTAAGTATTGTGAAGGTACTACAATGTGATAAGCCTGTAATTTGTAATGTAAAAATGTAATTGATTGTTACATATCCCGAGATCGTGGAAGTGTGGAGCGATACCTGTAAATATTACTTAATATTTAATAATTCCAAAAGTTATTAATAAAAAATAATTATTATTATTAAATTAAAAAAAATCTTTTGTATTCAACGAAAGTACAAGTAGCTTAAACATTGTATTAAAAGTGAATTCAATAGGTGACTTATTTTTAGGCGGTGACATAACTGATATAAGTATTGATTGATTTTTATTTTTCGACTCGAAAATTTCCTATACTTTGTTTATGACTTAAACAGATTCTATATTTGGATGTCATATTTAAATGCATTCATAATATATTATGTATTTGGCATATGAAATGCCTGAAAGGTATATTCTACACAAATTAGACGAGATTAATATTTTCTTAAACACTTGAGCTTAAACGGAAACAATAACTAATTAAGAAAAGCTTATTCAAAAATCGATACTTATTCAGTTATGTTACATAATTACCATAATTATATTATGTAAGGTATATACGAATACCTAAGGGTTAAAACACATAAATATGATATGATGTGTTGTCGTGTCGTAAAAAATCACGACATTGCATCGTGACACGACCGCGTATCGTGTGTATGTGTTCGAAGCCTAATATCATAAGTGAAGTTTTTATGTTCAAGTCTATTTACAGTATTTTTGTTATTTTGTTATAGTTTTCTCTCGTTTACGAAAAATAACTTCAATTAATGCATAATTGTTTCGATTAAATAGAACTGAGAGTGTTGTGATGTGTAAATGAATGTAGAAACTGTAATGTTTCGGAGAATATATATTTTTTCAATGCGATAATTAGTGGAAATTTGTAGGTAACTGAGATACATATGTAGATATCTCGAGTTGTATGTGATAATGGTAATATATTGACCATATTGCATGCGATATTGGACGAAGGGTGCGGTTATAGTCAAGCCGAGTTTTGAGACCGATAAATATCGTTATAGAAGATTGAATATATGAAATAAAAAAGTTAGATTTCGCCTCTCGGACAAAATATTGGAGAAAACCATGGCTATATATAGGCTGGGCGACTCCTCTGGTGTTGCAAATGTATGTAGGCAACGACATTTACCTCTTGTCATGTAGCCCCTTTGATTTTATATAAAACATAAGTTTCGTACTATATTATTCTTGAATTAATAATGTCATCGTGTACGGAAGCACCCAGCTCTGGCGAGTCTAGGATTTTTATTTTGGGTGGATTGTTTAAATTCGGCCGAATGGAAGCTTTGTTGGCGAAATAAAACAGTCTCCAAATTGAAGTCAAATTTCGGCGGAAAAATATGTCTTAAATTTGCAACGGATGGATTGAAATTCATCATTTTGTTTCCGAGGGCATAGGTCCTCCTTTCTATGAAATTAGGCCACCCCTCTGAGGTCACGGATGGAATCAAGTAATAAATAACGCAAAAATAAAATCGCCATCTCATAAAATTCACATTCGAGAGGCGTTCTCCCTTTTTCAGTCTGATGGTATTGGTACAAAATAGTATGAGGGTCAATGATTAGATATATATTTGCCGGTGATCGGTATCTATATAAACGCACCTTAAAAGTATCATGCATATATTACCTCGAATCTTGAATCTTTTGGTATGTGCAATCTTTCTTTAGATAAAAGACAATATACTTTCTTTCATATAAATAAAGTTTATTTTGTACGTATTTATAAATTACTTGAGTAATTTATATTGTTTACTTTTTTGTTTGTAAATATGGTTATAAATTAATGTCGTATGTTTTACAGTATTCGCTTGGTTGAATGTTTGGGGCCATAGATTTAAATTGTAGCGCTCTAGAGTTGATTTAAGTGTGTAGTGTGGCGCTGCATGTAATATGGTTGTCTCTTTTACTCCCATTGAGTCGTGTTTTTGCCGTCCCTTTCCAGTCAGGGACTTTCAGTAAATTTTGTGAAATATTTGAAGGTAAATGTATGATTTCAAAACCTTCTCCTAAGTTACATAAGTATATAGCGCGGACGCACATAAGCATTATCTGTTAGGCGCAAATATTCCTTGTAATATAAGCCAGTTTATTTTCTATTTTTGAAAATTTCATATCAAAAACGCCATTTGTACAAATATAATTATTGCTTATTAATTGCGTTATTAGAGATTTTTTTATTGTTTTCATCATCGAATAAAACTTTAATTTCCTCACAACGAGAGGCATTGACCACACTTATCAACACTATTCGATTGTGAGGTGAGCATATGTATATATTGATAGTTGTCAAATGCTGAACCATACGAAAACGGCGGCATCATTAATTACGTGAGATGACGAACGTGAGATTTCAAATATCCTTAAAAATTTTATCGACTCAACTAATCGCGTGTGTGATTGTTCAAAATTAGGAGGGAAACATGTTTCACTTAATTTAATTTAATTTTATGTTTCATTTTTTGTAACAAAATTAAGGAAATTCCCCAAATCTCACGAAATTAATTGAAGCCCCCAAAATGATAAAAATTGACGAGGCCAATATTTTCCGTTACAAGTTATGAATCTGAATTTGATACTTACCAAATTTTACGCCATGACAGTGATTCCCAATGTATTTATTTACGTGCACAAAATACTTTTTGGAAAAAAATATTTTAAATATTAATAATAGTAAAAAACGCACTAAATACTACACTTATACTTCGATATTAGTAAATTCAACACAACATACACTTTTACGACACTTTCCTTACATATTAAGTCCTGACTTCACTCTTTTAGGCAAAATAAGCATTTTGTATTGAAGTTGCAAATTAACATGCAGTTTATCTGATGGTCACTACCGTCCTTAGACATCTGTAATCCACCCCAAATAGGTGGTAGATTAAGGTCGACCACTGATGCGTTGCTACCGAAAATAAATAAGCAAAACCGAAATACCCAATGCATGACGAATATTATCAAAGAAAATTAGAATGACTCCATATTAAATCATTTATAATATAAAAATAATAATCATTCATTCACTGTATCACACTACAAGGGAATTACTGTCTTATAAATAATAATTATAGCAAAATTCAGAGCTAATGTCGAATATAGGCTATGATTTAGTTGTAAGTTTCAATTATTGGTGCATAATAATGTTTTTAGTTCCCTCATAATTCTATTTGATTTAATTTAATAATTTGTTTATTGGTGCGCTCTGAGAGTTGGATGTTTTGTAACAAAAGATATGAAGTAATTACTTACTATATTTTAATTGTAAATAATAATTGGCAAATAATTTCTCGACAATTAAATCGGAAAATGTGCAGTTCTAATATGCAGATAATTCATATTCGATAAGGACCCTATATACATATATATACCTATACTGCTCATGAAATAGATCGTCTATTTGATGATCAATGATAACTGTGTTTTTGTTTGAGGGGTGTGATAAGGTCCCTGCTTTATCACACCTCTCATGTCCCAGCTTAATCCTCACGGGTAGTAATGCATCTGTGGCTGCCCTCTGGTACGACTTCAATGCTGCAACCTGAGCTCGATTAAAGATGTCCATGGGCGGCAGTGGTCACTTACTACAGGTGGACTGCATGCTCGTTTCCCACTTCTATGTTAAAAAAATTACGATAAACTGAACTTCACAAACTTCAAAAAATCATAGTAACATAGCGTGCATATAATATAAGATGGAGATCGTAATTTTTAGAATAGTAATTATTATTATTTTTGTTACAAATCATCCCCCCTCAGAGGATTTAGTTTAAGCGTACAGAAAGATTCTTTAGTGTTTTTGGGAGTTGTGTGTTTTTGTTTTATTTGGATCGAGAACATTTATTCAACGTTATTAGTGTATCGCGTGTCTCGCGTTGTAATCGTAAATGATTTTTATTATTTTTTCCCGTTGTTACTTTGAGCTAGTTTGAAGGGTTTAGTGTGTGGCCGGCCTTATATGATTTGACTTTTAATTTAGGTGATAAGTTGTATGGTATTAATTATGATGTAAAATACATTTGTTTGAAACGTGTCAAAAGTTAGTTAAAGAAATATAAATATTAAAGAAAAATTGGTATTATTGAAAAATGTATAGCTGTAAAATAAACCTGTATAAATGACACTGTGCCAAAATATTTTGTTGAAACATTACAGAAAATTCCAAAAAAAATTAAACCTTATAATTATTATTAGGAAATTATTTGTTTCTGTGCAGTAGTTTGTATATGTTTATGTAACGAATAATATATTTAAATAAAATTTAATGTAATATTTATAGATCCTTTATTAAATTTTGTTTTTCAGAAGTCAAATCTAAGGTCGGTTCCATTAATAAATAGTATTAAGCGACCAAATAAAGTACTCTTCTATTATTATAGTGAACACAGATCTTCAACATTATTCCATAAGGTTCGGACTACATTACACGTTTGGGTCGATACGATTGATTTTCATTGATTGTATTATATTTTGGATAACGCTACTTAAACTTAGTACAAACACGCAATTATATGGAAGCAGACATGAAACTGAACTTATCCAAGTATAGAAATGAAAAAAAAATAAAGTAAATAAACGTTTGCAATCTATTTGTTTGCAAGCTTCCAAATGTTTATATTAAGTAAATATATAGATTGTATACTTTATAAGTTACTACACACGAATGAAAATATATTTCGTTATTTAAGTACTACATTCACGTAAATAATTTTTTTCGGGTTTTGACATTTTCAAAATTACGGAAATTTTGGATTCGAATCGGATTTTTGTCTCTCCTGAGAAGCTGCCGAAACGACTTTCGTTGTGGTAGGACTTAAACGACGATTTGTTGATTTACAGAATTAATTGCAAGTTTGTTCCAAAACTAAATACGCTACGTACATAAATGGTTGAAATAAATTCCTGAAATGAATGAAATCGCGTCCATCAAAAAGTTTAATGTAGTCCGATTCTAAGCGATCACATTCCGTTTTCAGACTGTCTTAAATATAAATAAAATTGTTTAATAAAGTGCAAATTTCGCCAAGTGTCAACTTATATTTTGTACTGCGCTGGATTATCACTGCAATATTTTGTGTTGTAAATAAAAGTGTCAAGTTTTACTATTGTTTTATTTTGTTTACATATTTTACGATTACTTAAGATTCGCCTGAATTACGTTAGCTGCGGCCGGAGGTTCCAAAAAAGGACCAAAGTTGATTTAAATTTAATTTAATTTTAAAATTACATTAATTACTTATTTTTTATATTAAACTTAGTGAGCGAACCTAACTTGGAAGTTTCAGATTAGAATGACCCGGGGGCCTTCCGTAGGTCTAAGGAAACCTCGTGACTGACGTCAATGCTGCATCTGCAACCTAGTTCTCTCTAGCCCGACCAGCATACACGTGTAACGAATCAGCGATTCCCTTAGAGTTCCACTATGTAATTCCTGCTTTCGTGCATTTTAAAATCCAACACTGAATTAAATTGAACTTGAGTACGGAGATTTTCATATGCCAATGTTTTGGTGTCTTACACATGCATGTAATGACGTAAGCAAACGCATGAGCTAATTTTGTATGTTTCCTGACACGCGGGTCTACACCTGCACGAATTTCCCTACAGTGCAGTCAGTCGCTACGCAAGTACATATGACATGCATATCAAAGTGTCTATGAAACGAGAGGATGCAGCTAGTACGCGGGACTGCTGCCTGTGCGCAAATACCAAACTATACATAATATTACAGAGAGAATTATTAAGTACAACAACATGCACGGGTTTGTTTTTGTTTAGCTGATGATCCGCTACGATTAATATGCAGTTTTAGGTAAAAAAAGGTTTGAAATAAAACAAAATAAACATGCTGTATAAATTATAATTACATACAAAACTGTAAGATACATACATACCACTCTTAATACAAAATAACACGTTCGTACAACCCGACACGCTATATATATTTGTAGCCAGAAGACAGATAAACGATTGTATAGAATGTCCTAGAAGATTCTAGAAACTTCTCAACATTTAGTACTTAATTGAGCACCATAGAATGAGTTTTCTATATAAATAACCATTTGTTACAGCCATGTTATTATTTTAAATTATTGTATTGTTCATATCAACACTAATTTAAGTCTGATTCATTGAACACATTATTCCCAATATGTCACGAAACGGTTAATATATTAACGGTTTTGATAAAATACGTACAATTATTTATTATGTAGTCTTTATCGGTATTAGAGGGTAATTTAAAGCTGGAAAATGGCCTTGAATCATTTTAAACAAGAGACCCAAAGGCACCACATATGTCAAATAAAGCTTTAGCGAGATATTGCAGTTACGTGCTATCAATGAGATGGGTTAGGTGTAAACGAAGCGCGATAAAGTAGTTTTGAAAGCCTATTTCATGAGGATCTCAGTCACAAAGAGTCTAAAGACAAAAATGAAACGCATACTAATACCCGCCCGCATATATAATATTATCACTGAACGTTGAGCTTATTTTTCAAAACTATGTTACACTACATTAGTTATCACTTCTAATGTAGAAAAGTTTAGGTAGTATAGTATAATAAGTAGGCTTTATAAATAAAGTTCTTAAAGTTTTATTAACGAAAACTTTATCACAATGATGTGAGCTTATGGCAGTGGAGTTTGAATTCCTGTCGTCGCTCTTATTCGGAAACACGGTTTCTCCTTCAAAAATAAATAAATTGTTCGTCGTATAAAAACATACTGTAAAGTAAAAACAATTTTAAAATTTTTATTAAAATTATTTATAGAGGAACTTGCATCTCATATCATCTGCATCATGAGAAAAAATAACATTATTATTATGTAAGCGAGAAAGCTAATGATTAGTTCGTAAATAAAAATTTAAAAAAATCTGTTTAAAGATAACCTTCAATGCTTTATCTTATCACGCAGGTTTATGCTTGCATGCGGTTCTGGTCTGCATGAGTGCCACTTGCATCTTATCGTTCAACTTATACTCTTGTGATGTCAAAAATACGAACGCTGGATGTGAGACATAAACCCGCGTGACAAGAAACATGTTATTATAATTTTAAGAATCTGTTTGGTGTTGGTTTAATCTACGCTTAATTATTTAACTGAAAATAGATTTACCTATACTGAATATACATGACTAAAGCAATTATGGGGTAATATATGATCATATGTTTCAAAACTAAGCTGAGATTTATTAGAAAATTGACATGAAAAACCATTTGATCATCTACCTATAACAACCAAGTATTTTTTTTATTTAATGTATTATAATATTATTACAAAAAATGTAACATTAACAGATGCTTATTTTAGTTATTTATTGCTGTCTTTTATCATATAAAAATACTTTATCTCCAACAATTTATTAAACCGGTTAATATGCGTCTGCTGTCTTCTATGAACTAAAGATACCGTAAGCGTTTATATCTCTTTCTAGCATTTATGGGACTAATATTTAAAAAATAGCTCATTTATAATAAATATTTTAGCGTCACTTATTTATTTCAACTGTATACCGTGTATTTTTAAGAATTATGAATATTTTTAATTCGAGTGTTTGAGTGGGGATCTCTTATTCCTATACAGATGCCGCTTGTTCTGCTATATTATAAGGTGCTTATGGTTTTATAAATCTATAGTTTAATACACACGTATGTAATCAACTATCAATGTTGTGTGAAATCAGGTCATTAAGTTCATCTTTAAGAACTCAAGTTTTAGGGACAGTCGTCTATAATTTGTGAATAAACCATAGATAAAAATAAGTTTTGAATTGACACGATATTTTTATCAGTTTCGTGCAAAATTTTCCCTTCTCTCTAAGGTGTATCTAAATACACAAAATGAACGACAAATGTCAAGTATATTTCATTAATTTCCAATGTTATAAAGGGAGAGAAGGCTGGCACTTTGTTTACATTTTACAAGCATATATTTAATTTTCCTTGTGTCTATTAGTATTTGCGTGTCAAATCTTGAAACTGAAATTGACCAGATTAGTGACATCATTCTATATCCAATATGGCGGCAGCTCCAAAATGGCGGACGAATGATTTTTATTCATCCTATACCCTACCCTACCCTAAGGGTAAGGGTTTTTTGAGAATACGAAAAATGACGTTACTAAAAGCTTGTTTTTGAATATAAATCCTTTACATATAAACGGAATTTTATGCCAGAGGTTGTCATTAGCAAGTATTCGTTGTCTCTTTCACGCCTACCGCTCGTCGCAAAACCGAGTGAGATGCAAAACATTACACTAGTCATAGTACAATACATATGAGTATTTACAAGATATGTATTTAAAAACAACACTATTATTTATTATTATATTTATTTTATATATGTAATTAAAGCGGGGCCGTTCACTGACATGCGTTGAACGTACAAAAATGGCAGTGACTTATGATTCAGGAGGCAGATATAAAATAAGTTGTCGGAGTTACCAAAATATTTTTAATGTATAGGTTATAGAAAAAGTAAATAGTAATTGGTTACAGTGAACATTATCCATCCTATGCTGAGGTACTGCTTAGCACGGGCCTCCAAAGAATTGAGAGGATTTAGGCCACTTTAGGGTTTTATCGACTGTTATCCCTCTCACTTTAACCTCCAGAACTCCCCTGATAATAATCGCTATCGATATATTAGTTTAAATATCCCTTAATTATCCTTAAAGAGACTCGAATTTCTTAAAATTGAGAGACCAATTGTGTCGAACCTGGAAAGCGAATTTGTCGTATTTCAAAAAAAATACGAATTTAAGTTATATGCATGAAATCAATAACATTAATGGTTTCATAAATAAGATATTTTTAGTTTAAAATTCATTTTTTACAACCTAAGCTACTAATGGACCTTCTAATTTAAATAAATGAATTTTTAAAAATTGTTTTTTTAAAAATTCATTTATTTAAGAGACGATAAATTCACTTTCCTGCGTCGATATGGTCTAAGCTTTCCCAATTGCAGAGACTCATGCTTGGCAGAGAGATAGTGAAATAATATACAAATATACATGAATACAAATTTACCCTTTTATACGTCATGCCTATAAGAAACATTGTGTATAATGAAATGAAAACAATAAATTAAACATACATTTAATTTATAATTCGTTGATCAGTCCTTCATGACTTTATTATAGTGCAAAGTTTATTTATTTTCACTTTACAATATTAAAAATAATACAAAGTATATTTAATTTGATAATATATAGAATATTTGACAAATTACCCGTTATTTTCACAGATTACCAATTGTTTCCACAAATTACCCGTTACTTGTAGTAATTACCCGTTAATTGTATAGATTACACAATTTACCGGTAATCTCACTCGACACGTTGGAACTGGGAAATACCAGAAAAACGTGAATTCATTTTAAGTGCACACACTACCAACACAAATCAGTGAACCGACCCCAAATTTGTACCAGCTAAAAGGCCACTCATTGTAAACTTTTCAAGTATTTAGATTTCTTCTTTAATATATTCTTTACGTCCGCCAACATATCTTGTAAACCACTAGCGAGCTTCTGTTCCACCGGGCACTGGTATTTATTATCAATATTTAACTTCGCGAGTTCGTCTTGCAACGTCGACTTGTAGTCATAAGTCGGCCATTTTTCAAATATATCTTCTAAGAACGCTATCGTGTCTTGAACCGTATCGTTTAGACTGCTAAGTGTTTCCAACGTTTTGATTTGATCGGGCGATTGGTTCGCTTTTTTCTTAGATTTCTTCGTATTCGCCGGCGCCATTAATTCGTTGCACACGCCCAGTAAGAACGTTATTATGCCTATGAACTGAAATAAAAAGAAATTACTTATTAAATTATTTATCCGAGGACCACGAAACGTCTGCTTGAAGCGTTAATCGCTTTGTACTGCAACGAGCGCTAAAAACGAATGTATATGTCAGATCTTGTGAGGCTACGAAATTTTGGTGGAAATCATTGTGAAATTTGACAAATACCAATTTAAAATATAGTGTAGTGTAACAAATGAATTATTTCACTTGAGATTTCAATTTGAATTACTAAAAGAAAATATATGTATGTGTATGTAAAGAAAATAGGTGTTCTTTAATATTTTTTTTATATTAATTTGACGCGCTTCGCGCGACCTTTCGTAGGTGTCGAACTTTTGCGTCGATAGTTTTGTTTAGACATTAGGATTATTAGAATGTTGTGTAAAGAACAAGGCCTAAAANNNNAGATTAGAATTGGTGGAAAAATAAACTTTGAATGTCGTTTCTTTGTTTTCAGGTAAGGTTGTTATAATAGTGTTATAACATGTTTTCTTTGATAAGAAATTACCAAAATAAAACTTTGTTTTCAGAAGCAACACATTCGTTTATTTTATCCTAAACTCTAAGATAAGATAACTCATTTCGTTGAGGTGGTACCCTCACCTCAAGGAAACGCGACTTCAGCAACTATAAAGATATATCCATAATTATACACACGTCTACAACGTGTGAGTTAAGCTGCAGTAAAGCTGTTGTGCTCAGCTCGCACTCAGCGGGTCCTCCCGTAGCGCTTACGCCGCGAAAATCGCTTTCATCTCAGTGAGGCGCTAATACATCTAGTTTAGTTTTAAACAGCCACTAGCATCTACCTCCAGAAAATGTAAATATAGCTGCAGTGCATCTTCTAGCTCACTCACACGCGTTACGTTGACCTGCGGCGCTGCAGTCGTGTAACGCTCGCGTTATGAAAAACCATTTTTACGTCAACGAAGAGTGAGTGACCCCGAACAAATAAAAAAGCAGCCACTCCAACCTACCGCAATAAAATGCCATTACAGGTACAATGCAGCGTCAAACTTACACGTGTTTGGTCACGTCACAGCCGCGAGCGTTGTAAAAAAAACCACTCGAACTCATCTTAACAATATGCGAGTGGAGCTACAAAGCTCCCCTAGCGCACATGAGTCATATTGTGCCGCAGCGGTAAACGTTGCACCGCAGTTTCATCTCAACGAAACGTACCTGTAGTCACAATAAAGATATATGCACAATCATAAAAACCTGAATAAAACGCGAGTACAGCCACAACACACCTCTGAGCTTACAAGCGCCTGTTCGTCCTGCGACCTTGCGATGAAAACCATCATCTGTAGGGGTTAATCGCAACCCTGAAAAAAATAAAAAAAAGCAGCCGCTCGAACCTACCTCAATAAAATACCTCTATAGCTATAACGCAGCGCCCAGCTCACAAGGGTCTGTTCGCGCCATAGCCGAGCGTCGCACCACAGTCTCACCCGATCGAAGCGCGCGTACAGCTACTATAAAGATGACATTCACAGCACACACCTCAACAAAGTGCGAGTAGAGCTGCAGCGCGGCGGGCAGGTCGGCCGC
>MOOZ01001887.1:461869-475307 GCA_002930495.1 Cecropterus lyciades | reverse complement strand
AATTAGTCAGTTATTAGGTAGCAGGTATTTTTGAATGTTAAAGATGAATACTTTGCGTCATAACCCATAAGGCCGATAAACGGAACACTACGAACGTGTCGCACTCACGCCAGATGACGCGAGAATGACGTAACCACTCGACGTCTATAATATAAAAATCTTTTGTCATTATAATGCCCCTTCCCGACTTCACTTCACTTTTTATGTATAGCTTTTATATTTTTGATTAGATGTGCGTAGCGTCCGTGAGTCACCCAATCAGGACTCGCTGAAAATCAGCGCCGTGGTTGGCCGTGGCCAATTCACGGCAAAATGCTGAGCGGGCTCCTGTTCCTGTACACTATGACACATACGAATACAGCGATATTAGTATAAGATAGGATATTAGTATAAGTCAGGATATGTTGTCTAATGTTAGTTATAATTATTTTTATTTTGTATTTTTGTCTGTTTTTTTTTTTGTGTGTGTCATAGTTTTAAGGAAATAAAATATTTTCTTTCTTCTTCTTCTTTCTTCTTCCGAAATAGTAAATTATTCATGTTCAAAATTGCTATATATAAATCAATTTTGAGTACATAATATATATATTTCAATTGAACTGCTAAACTACTAACTACTAACTAACATGCAACATTTTGCTTTTCGGTAAGTTTTAACTTATTTATGAATAGGTATCTTATAAGCCTATCCTTATGGCGCAGGACCGGTCGGAGTGGCGCAGATTAGGGGAGGCCCATGTCCAGCAGTGGACTTTCAAGGGCTGATGGATGGATGAATGGAAGCCTATCCCTTTGGGAAGAAAAAGATAAGCCTACACTTTTTTCTTATGTAAGTGTCACTCACCCCTTCGTAATAAACTTCTCGAAGACAAACGGGAATTAAACTTAGTAACCCTACGCAAAGGCTAGGAGGATTATGGTGCTTACGTAAATAGGCGTATCTTATACAATAATATATAATGCAATAGATGGCGCGTGTAAAATTACTTTTATTTATAACGTACAAATTAACGTTTCGCTGTGACCACGACCCATGTAACTGGGCCGAAACATCGGCCAAAATGTTAGTCTAAAATCATAAATTAACTTGTATGAAACTTTGCTTATGAATCATCAATACGCGAGATTTTCCGTGCGTCTGATATGAATGAACGAGTGTGATGAATATTTTTACAATGTATATCCTATCCATCCATCAGCCTTTTGACGTCCTTAACTGGACCTAGATCTTCCCTAATGGAGATTTTGACAATAGCGTCGCGCCTGACATGCATCTTGGTGATCGCAGTGGGTTTTGATGTTACATTGCTGCCAGTCGGGACAAACGACTCTATATGTATGTCTATATAGTAACGTGTAATACTCGAAATTGACAACGTTACATAATAACGAAATTGATTCAACGACGGACACAAAATTCTAATTATATATGCTTTTGTTTCGAGGCTATCAAAACGACAACGCAACGACTTCCACGAGCGACGTTCTAGACATTTTCTATTCCACGGCCGTAACCTAACACATTAACTAAGCCGGGATACTAAGCAACTAAGTAGCGTCTAACTCTAAACTTACGTCCGACATTATACTTACGCAAAGTTTACAATACAGGTTAAACACCCGTGTTTAGGCGCGTCGTGTAAACGGAAACGCCAAAAACACTGAGCACGTGCGCCACTAATAATAGATAACATACGGACAGACGCATTGAATGGTTACTAGGTGTTAACGTTTACATCACTCATGTTATGATAGGTGATAAGTGATATAATGAAATATGTAGTCCAGTAATACGTAGTAACTACTACTATAATATAGTAGAATAGTGTAATAGTCTAACAGGAGTAGAAAGTAGTAGGCCCCTTTGTGATTCGACTTCAGAAGCAAAACTACAACTGTTTCTGCCTAATAACGGCAATGTAAAGCGCGGCTGTATTCTGTTTGAAGGGTTTGTTAAATATACTTACTTCTGAAAGGCGTTTCAACTTTTTTTTTTCAGGAATAACAAAGAATTAGAGATGTCCCAGAGCAGCAGTGGTCACTTACCATCACATGAACTGCCTGCTCGATTGCAACTACTATATAGTAAAAAAGTAGACGTAGTATAGTAGTTGAATTGTATTATTTTATTTTTATAGGATTGAAGTATCAAACACGCATATTGGCTCCACACCTGCCCACCTGATGTCGTCTTTTTTCGAGGGGAAAACCGTCAAAAGGTACCCTACGCTGTGGGGCGACGTCGGGTTATGCAAGAATTTTATCGCACTAAAACCCCCCCGGTGCTCGTCCTCAGCGCTTCAAAGAGGACTCCGGGGTCTCCACATGAACGGAACTGGAGTCCTTTGAGCGCGTTGCCCCATCGGGCTTCAACCAGGTGCCCGGCTGGGCTCACCGCACCGAGTAGTCTTCACGACGGTATGCGACCACACATACCATCGTCCTTCCCGGGATTGCTTGGCTGGACGGTTTGAGCTCCCACTCATGTCATCCGCAACCCTTTTAGACGCCTCTTACGACTGGCAGGGAAGGCCGTTGCTCTATTCTGATGAACTACAGGGACGACCTGATACCGCCTGTGAACATGTGTTACAAACTCATGTGATGATAATTAAGATGGTCGCTTCTTATGTAAGTCTGCTGGCATGTACACCCTTCCACCCAAACGCAAGGACTGCTTCACGCTAGTCATAAGTGTGGCGGTTACCACCGCCGAGGTACCACTGACGAGGTACCCCTCGTCATACTGGTTCGACGGTCTTTGTGTCATGACTGTTATTACGTTTATAACGTAAGTCATAGTGAAAAAAGTGTGTCAGCTCCGACGCACGACTGAAGCTTACTCCTTAAGTACGATTGTGTAATCAGGCGCAATAAAATTAAATTTAAATAAATTTTAATTGTTGTAAACAGCGCCATCTATGCGACAGAAGAAAAAGGGAAAGGTGCGCTCAATAGTTTGCGCACCAAAAACGTAACGAGGTCATTCGATCACTAGATTTTACTCCTTACTTTTACTTATTTTTCTCATACCGGGCGCCTTATATGAGAATCGATTATTAAGGAAACTACAAAAATTTCAGAAGTAGTAGAAACTGGTATATTGTAGACTAGTAGCCAGTAATACTACTAGTAGCACACGTAGTATAGTTCTATGGTACTTTTGTACCATTGTACTATACTATACTATACTTGAAATTCTGCCTCAAGCGAACATCAACAAAGTTTCAGATCCTTCCGAAAATTATGCTATTTCGATCCGACGAAACAACCAAATTCAGTTACTTGGACGAGCTTAAGCTTAAAGCCATACTGAGTAAGGATTATCTGTTAAATCGTTCATTCTACGTCGAGCGAGTCTGACGTAGACATTCGTAAGTGCTTTAGATCGGAATAAATAATATTTTTCATATTATATAAGTAGAAAAACATACATGCAATCCACCTGATGATGAGTGGTCACCATGAGCATCACATCATAACATACATCACGGTCATAACACCTCAAATATCCGATACTACGGATTTTGTGCGTACAAATTTTGATTTCCGAGCAATTTTCTAATCTTTCCGAATATGATTGATCGATGTTATCCCTTGCTTGTATACAAATAGGAAAAGCATTAACAAAAACTCCACAAAAAGCAATATCTTAATGGTTCAAAGTCGGCCTCACGATTGGGGGATTCGAGGTTTGAAACCCACACCACTCAAACTTATGTGCGTATTACAAATTCATTCTCTTAATATAACGTTGAAGGAAATCCACATTCCTGATTAAGAATTCTTTAAGAAAAATTCGAAGTTGCCTGAAGTTGATAACCAAACTTACAGCGTCATGGATTATAGCGTCCGTTTCTTTATTTATTATTCTGAGGAAATCCTACGACAAATACGATGGCCCGCGTGACGTAGTGTTCACCACATCTGACAAGAGGGTTGGTTACGCGTGTGATCCCCGGGCAGATAGATATTTGAAGGAAGTCGGTTAGTGATGAATTTAGATTTCTGTTATGAGTCTTTGTGTATGTGCGCTTATGATCCTTTGTGTCCTAGGAATACACGGCCCTCACGATACAGGTAAATGACTATAAGTACAGAAAGCTTTGTTACAAAATAAAAATTTTATGTGGCAACAATAGCACGAAGAACAGTTGATATGTCACTTTTTTAGTTAATTACTTTTCAGTTGACATTATACTTTCATGAGGCATTTAAAATGTATTAAATAACGAGTGTATAATATATTCAATGTCTGAACACCCGTATTTATGTAAATAGATGTGTAGCTCTTGCCCAACTACCCATGTCTTTATCCAAAATAATTATTGCTAAATAATTTTGCAACTTGTGAAAGCGCTTAAAATTAAAAGTGGAGAAATTAATATAACAATGTAAGAATAAAGGTGGTAGGAGACTTAGTGGTACGATGATAATTGCATTTTTGACGGTGGTAGAACTCTTCGTGGTGCGAAACCGGAAGCACCACCGCCACGCCTATTTCTGCCTCATAACAGCAGTGTTATGCGCAGTTCTGGTCTGAAGGGTGTAGTAAGGGAGACATACTTTTTCGAGGCATTCCATCTTAGTCCTCAGGGGTAGCAACGCATCTATGGCTAACCTTAGATAAGGCTTTGATCTTACCTAGGGTTGATTACAGATGTCTATGGGCGGCAGTAGCTACTTACCACCAGGTCGGCTGCATGATCGTTTGTTACTTCCCTACTGTAAAAAAAATGCAGAACTACACATGTGCTACAACAAATGTAAAGGTCTGTGTCCTGAGTTGGAGGGCATGATAAAACAATATTGCAAATGGGCATGCAATTCACCTTTTGGTAAGTGCCATCTCTTATAATTAGAATCATACATGAGGTCATTTACAGATGCGTTAACTACCCTACTAATGATGTATAACTAATATTATTGAAGCGCCATCATCTGTTATGTGGATGTTAGTCTAATTATAGGCATGCAGTAATTGTAATGAATTCAAATTTATTTTGCAAACACACAAGAATGTTGAATGATGACCTGATGACATCTTATGCTGCATGTTAACATTGGTTATGTTAATTTGACCTTATTATAACTTAGTTTAGATTAACACGTGCTTCAGCATGTGGGTATGTCTGTGATACAGTCTAATAGATATGTTCAAAGTTTATCAAAATCTCCAGAAGTTTTTTTTTCAACTAGTAAAACTAGTAAAATTTCCCAGTGTCTCAAATAATTCCTGATTGATCCACAAATTTAAGTAATATCAGGCACAATCATGAATTTTTTGGGTGGCTGCTGATGGTTGAATTTCATGTTTGCTTCCTGCTTCAGGAACCAAACATGAAATTTAACCACATGCATAATCTATCCTGACTGATTATGCATGTTCCTTACTGCTAAAGACCAGTTTGGTAGGTATGTACCCAGGTAACACATTGATAACCAATCTTTTTTTATAATATAGTAGAAAATGAAGCATGCAATCCATTTGATGGCAAGTTGGCACTGGTACCCATGGATCTGTCAGCAACCCCCGATAGATTAGTTCTTAGCTAAGGTTGGCCACAGACGCATTGCTACCCCTGAGGAGTGGGTCACTTTGGATAATTTCGTTTTCAATACCAATTACACAGCAGTGCTTAAAACTGTTATTAGGCAGAAATGGGTGTAGCTGTGGTGCCTCAAAATTTAAACCATATAGCGTTCTATCACCTTTATGTAAATGTCTGTATTTTACAGCACAATGATAACACTGTACATTCTACACTACACTTTCAATCCAACATGGTGGATACCATGGGCACACAAAGACAAATACACTTCAAACTTATCCAATTCAAATTTAATATATCAATATCTGTCTGTCTGGGAACCAAATCTTTGCTTTTTTTTTCATGGACAAAAAAACACACGGCAATATGGGCAGCTAGATATGCCGTACTCCTACTGGCTAAAACCCCACATTGTTTCTTTGGACACCCTTCGTCAGGACCATGGGTTACGCTAATAGCACTCATCCGCAGATGTCAAACCAATATGATGACTACTTTTTGACATCATTCATAAGGTTGTATTATGAGTACATTTCCTAGTACACACCTATTACTAGCAAGCAGCAGTTCTTATGTTTTAATGGCAGGCTCAGTTCCACATTAGGCAATCATCTTACGCCTCAGGACTAGATACAAATCTGTGAGCAGATATGACCCATGCTCTATATGAAGTTACAGATGTCCACGGGTAGCAGTGACCACATGCCATCAGATGAACCGCATGCTCGTTTAACTGATAATTAATCCATACTGACACAGCTGCTAACATGGTCTGTAATACTAAGTGACCTGGATTTGATATAACATACATTTTTATGTTATTGCACATTAATTTGATGACCCGCGTGGCAGAGCGGTCACCATACCGGTCTGACACGCAGTGGGTCCCGGGTTCGATCCCCGGCCAGACAGACATCTGAATGTTGAGTTTAGATGTCTGTTCTGGGTCTGGGTGTTTGTGTATTCGTCTTTGTGTGTCCATGGCACCCACGACACAGGGGAAAATCCTACTGTGGGGCTATGAGTGTAGAAAGCGATTATGTTTTAAAAAAAAAAATTAATGATACAAAAACTATTTGAGAATATCTATATGCCTGAATTCTCCAAACACTAAATTATCTCAAGTCTGTTAAGTGTGCCAAATGATACTTGGCCAGCGTATTGGACTATGAACTGACCCATTCCTCAGAAGAGACCTATCTCCAGCAGTGTGGCAATCAAGCATTGATGACATTTTGTCATATATGAACAAGTTAGATGTATATTTTTTATTATGTCCTGGTATTTGTCTGCGATAGGTATCTGGTATCCGCAATATTAGTTTTTTTAGTTCTCGAAAAACATTACTACTAATTTCATGATCTATATAATAAAAATATAACGTGTTATTATAACATATACTTATTATCATAATAAATGTATTGTTTCACGACACTTACAATATAATATTTAAACTATTTATTTCGTGCGTTACAATTTTATAAAATATTTTCAGTAACACAATCCATCACACGCAAAAAATCCAGAAAATGTTATAATAATGTCGACGACGATTTGTAAAAATTAATCTATCTCAAATTTCAGCTAAGTACGGAGATTAGAAATATTTCGTTCAGTTCGAACGATTTACCGGGACGATTTAGAAAATGTGTGCCCGCAGCGGGCGGCAGACTGTGACGATTCGCAATTAAAAATCTTTGACCTACCTTCATTTCCGACACGATTTGTTGATACAGGTTCCACAAGGGGGAACAATCCTTCTCAGTAGTCCCCTCCATTGTCAAAATAAACACAAATATAACACAAAAACACACGAAA
The DNA here is from genome assembly GCA_002930495.1 of Cecropterus lyciades. Taxonomy (NCBI): domain Eukaryota; kingdom Metazoa; phylum Arthropoda; class Insecta; order Lepidoptera; family Hesperiidae; genus Cecropterus; species Cecropterus lyciades. The sequence continues at coordinate 467,937 of MOOZ01001887.1, read as the reverse complement.
CAAGATCAAACACTGGGAACCACACTGACCGATACGAGAGCGGTCATCGCGCCATAAACGAAATACGGCAACTGTTGCATTTTTCTCAATTATACCATCGATTTTCACATGTGCGACCACTGTCTACATTTCACTTCTCTAATTCACATGCAATAAAAACGGCACAAATTACGATATGCAACAAATCAATATTTATAAACATATACACCCTCCATCAAAGAACTAGCAAGAAACCCCCATGTTATGACTGGATTTTAATACAAAAACCACGAAAAATCACTGAAACGTACATTCATATTTTACAGGAACCACATCAACTTATGAACCTTTATTTTCACGATATTTTCGTACACAAAACATTCGACCAATTTTATTACAATACAACACAAACTCGCTAGCGGTAAAGCGACGAGCACATCAGACGGATTCAATTTGTTTGGTAGCGTTCCGAATTCAGTTTGCTATTGCCAGCCTGTTAATTCCACAAATAAGTGCAGAGTTGCCAGAGTGATTATAGATTAAAAAAACAGTTTTCAATTAATAATAATAATTATTGTTTAATATTTTTTTTTCATAATATAAGTAACAGAAATTATTGTTTAAATATAATTTTATAAGTATTTCATAAAGTATTTTTTGTCAAACTAAGGGCCATTTTACATGAAGACTTTTTCATGCTGGATCAATTAATTCGTATTTAGTAACTCAAATCAGTGTTGTTAGCTGAGAAATTTGTAATATAATATGGTATAGAGGAAATATATCTCTGCTGGAATTTAATAGCAGAAAATTTTATGATATTTAAGGATTACTTTTGTTTTATTAGTTGGGGAATACATTTTTTTTTTCAAATTTACACAACTATGCGAAACAAATGCAGTATTATTGTACTAGAATAATACTACATTTGTTTCGCATAGTTGTGTAAATTTGAAAAAAAATTTATCTCATATCAGTGGAGAAAAATTTCTTTGAAAATATGGGACCTTTTTCTTCTTTAATACATTCTAAATATCTATTACAAACGTACTAGGCCAATAAAATTACGGAGTAGTTGAAAATTTAAAAGACATTCTGCTCGTTCCTAACGTGTCGTTTACGCGTCTCGGAAATGTAAACTTTAAATTAGTATAAATATAAACAAGATTTAAAAACAGATATGTCATTGTGAATTTTGTACGCACGCATAGCAAATGAGCATGCAGTTCCCTCAATGGTTATTACCATCCATGAAGGTCCGTAATCAACTTCACATATAACAGATATTCTATTTGAAGATTAATATGGTCACCCTGTAATAAATGTAAGTGATATCCAACTGCTAATGAAACATATAATCTGCTTCACGGTACAAATAGGTGAGCTACAACATAAATAACATGGCAACGTATTTCATTATGGTTTTAAAAACTATTACATCATTGACTATTTTTTAATGATTTATATATTTATGTAGGTAGGTATATCTTGTCCTAGGTATTACAGCAGCTTCGACATATTTTTCTTTTATTTATTAACCTACATTATCGTTATTATAACTATATACGTACAACTACGTTGCCTATAAGTTTTTACTGGTAATTTTTGGAGGGTACAGACACATGTTTACATCAATAGAATTGTAAGGAAAAATAATAAAGAAATGTCACCACTGGCCGTAACCAAAAATAGTCAACTTGTTCTTATTAGTTTGTAACTCTTGTTGCCAGTACTCAGTATAGAGACGTCCAATACCCATGAGGTATCGATACTTACTCATTTAAGTAGTGCTTAAATTGTTTTTCGATACTACTCATATGAGTACTATTAAAGTATCGATACTTACTCATATCGATACATTTAATTTTTATGTTAATGGCATTTAATAAAAAGAGAAAAAAATCTTGGCAGTGATAGATGATTAACAAATTCCAAAATAATAGCCACAGATGTATTCATTATGAGTAAAAGTATGTTATTTGTTTGTAACATTGTTGCAACCGCTTCGCAAAATAAGTACTCATATGAAACTGATGTTGCAACAACAATTAAATGTTTTAGGGCAAACTTACACAACCAGACAAATAATAATTTTGTTACATCCCATTCCATAGTCTAACTTATTTACGAAGAAAGGTGCGTTCAGGAATCAAAAATTGTTAAATAACATATGTACAGTTTGATCCGATTCGATACAAACTACTTTCGGTTTGATAGCAGTTGATATGGCAAGATTTATATCGATACTAAAAGAACTTAGTATCGAAACAAAAGTATCGAGTACATACTCGTATTTACTTGTATCGGAATGTCCCTAACATAGTAAAGTATTGTCAGTAATTCAGCCACAGAGTTCATTTGTATATACTGTTCAGTATACAACTCTACAGCTACGTCAGCTACACTTTGCCTTTTACCATCTATTCTTAGAAATAAAGAATCATATGAATATATTTATGAATACGGTAAAAATACAACGAAAACATTGTAAATTTGAATATATATTATATAAATACATATCATATTGATAAAGTGAATTAAATTACCACATTTCTTCGATTTAAGACATTAGAATAAGTAGTAATAAAAATTATTAAAGTTAGGCTGAAAGGCAAGAAGCCAAGGCCGTAAAAAGCATTTAGAAAAAAGCTATACTTTGACAGCATTGTTTTTAATATACAATAGTGTTGTATATTAAAAACAATGCTGTATATATATATGTAGTATAATTTTCGAGTGTATTAAAGTGTGATCTGGAGATATTTGGTGTTCATATATAATGCCTAAAGTGTACAATACTTGTGGCGCTAAGCCCTGCTCCATTTACAGGATAGCACTGGAAAATTTCGTGTAAGTTATTTTAGTTCTACAAAATTCCCGCCAATTTGGTATTAAATTCAATCAACCCATTTCTGTCCCACTTTTGGGAGCGGATCTCCTAGTCAGCAGGATGTAGACCACGGCTCACCACACGAGTCAAATGCTGATCAGTAGACTCCTCAGCGTACTTTTTTATGGAACACTGCTACTTTTACTTTCGACTATATTCATACGTTTTTTCTTTAATATTGAAGTAGCAAACGAGCATGCCGTCCACCTGATGGTAAGTGACCACTGCCTATGGATATCTGTAAGCAACTTCATATAGAACAGGGGTTCTATCTGTAGTCGATCACAGATGCGTTGCTACTCCCGACGACTGAGATGACCGCTTCATAAATCAGAGGCAGGTCCCAGGTTTTGAAGGGTGGTGGGTTTGAAGGTAAAGGAACCCTTTGTGGTTCGACTCTGAAGACACCACCGCCACCTATTTCTGCCTATTGTTATAACAGTAATATTAAGCACTGCTGTGTGTTGGTTTGAGGGTGAGGTAAGGAAGACATTCTTACCCGAGCGTTCCAACATGGCCCTCAGGAACCTGCGTCACTAATGCATCTTTAGCCAACCTCAGGTAAGTCTGATCTTCTTCCACCTGGGGTTGATTACAGATGCCCATGGGTGGCAGTGGCCACTTAGTTTCACCTACTATCAAGTGGACTACATGCTCGTTTGCTACTTCAATATTATAAAAAAATGATGCAAACCTATTTGTTTACTCTAGATTACTAATGCTAAATGCTGAATTTTAAATAACTACAGCACCACACCACTGGCTCCCCCACAATTGTCCCAACCACTAATGTTTAAGGAAACACTAGTGATAGTAATAGATGCCAGGTGGTAGAAGTCAATCACAGATGCATTACACCTCACGAAGACTAAGATGGTTGCATTATATACCCTTCTACCAAAACCCAAGAGCTGCTTCATGCTAGAAATAAGTCCCAATTCATGTCATCCAATTTATTGTAACCCAAAATACACTGAATGAAGATTATGATTATGATGTTTTATTTTTACAGATTATATAAAGAAGTGGATTTATAACCATGGTCCATGTTTGAACATGATAATAGGCCCTAATGGATCTGGTAAATCAACTTTCATTAGTACTATAATATTAGGAGAAGTGCCATAATATTATGTGAGAAGATCTAGTCTATTAGAGCATCTAATGAGGTATGTAATTTTCATTCCTGACAACTTAAAGCATTTTTTAAAGTGAAAACTGCTTTTGGCACATTAGACCAAGAATCAAGGAAGTTGCATCATCGTCACCAAATGTTTTCCATGAGTTATATATATACTGTGTATGTATTCACATAGATATACTTCTGTGTGGTATTTTTTAAGTTTTCATTTCTATGGATGTTTCTTATGAATGGCTTTTTAAGAAATTCATAACATAAATGCAATTACTATAGGGTTGGGTATAATCTCATTAAAATTAAAGGTCACCTTTTATTCTGTTACCCGACTGCATCAGGAAGGTAATATTTTTTGAGCATATGTAGGTTAGTTTGTATGTATGTCCAATTGTTTGGCGTATGCTACAGCTCAAAACAGCTTAATAGATTGTGATATATGACATATCATTGCAATGGTGTCAGTTTGTAAAGTAACAGGCAATAAATATGTCATTATAAATATGGCACCTGTGAACCGAAAAAAAGTAACGGGTATTATACATTATATTATACTAAAAATATGTGAGATTTCATTTAAGTGATATTGACTACATGATGAAATCCTAAACCCTTCTCTCTTCCCTGTGACCAAGCGTGGTATTTTGTAGACTTCCCCTCCCCCTGAAATGATCACGTGGTCTGGGTATGACACCTTATGAGTCTAATTCTTGCCAACACTGTTATCTGACTGAACGTTTGTTGTACGGGAGCCCCCCTTAAATATTAAGTTTATTTTGATTTCAATATGTATTTATTTTTAAAATGAATATATAACTAAATATTCTGGGAATATTTCAAGCGTCCACCTTTTGCCGTAATAATTATAAAACCCAAAAAGCATTTCACAGAAATACCACCCAACAAATTACGACATGATCGCGGTTACATACCTATACTATATACATAATAATTTGGAAGTCCATAGCGGACAAACAACGTGGCACGTAATTTGTATAGATATAAGCTATCCTATCTTTCAAGTTGCATCAAACTGCACACGTTTTGCAAATTTGATTCAAATCGGTGCAGTAGTTTAGGAGTCCATAGCGGACGAACAACGTGACACGTAATTTGTATAGATATAAGCTATCCTATATATCAAGTTAGATCAAATTGTATACGGTGCGCAAAATTTAATTCAAATCGGTTCAGTAGATTAGGAGTTTATATTAAAAAAGACAATACTTTCATGTTACTATTTTGACGAACATTTATAAAAAGTGTTAAATTAAATATATTATTACAAAAACGAAAAACCCGACTGCTAGGAGTCGGGTTATTTTGGTTTTCATAATAATTTCTTGTTTATTTATGTTTTTTTTTCAGAGTCCGTATATGTTCGTAGCGCCCGAGATGGTTGTGAGGTATCTCTGTAGGAACTACAATCTTCATAAAATACCTGTAGGTAACGACTACACTTACAGAAACAGCAACAGAGTTCCAGAACACATCAGACTCTTCTTTAGTGGTAAGTTTTGTATCAGACTGAAGTAGCAAACGAGCATGCAGTCCACCTGATGGTAAGTGATCACTGCCTATGGACATCTGTAAGCAACGTCATATGGAACAGGGGTCCTATCTGAAGTCGATCACAGATGCGTTGCTACTCCCGAGGACTGAGATGGTCACGTCATATGAAACTTCATATGAACTTCACGCTAGAAGTAGGTGTGGTGGTGGTTTCCGTGTTCGATCCGATGAATTTAGATATCTGTTCTGAGCCTGGGTGGTTGTGTGTTCGTCTTTATGTACTGGCAATAGGCAATAAGTGTTATTATTATTAATACGGAAACATTGTAAGAGTTTTTGAAAAAAAAAATATATTTACCTTAATAAGTATACGCGACATTTCATTTGGAGTCTTTGAATCATATTTAACATCGTCGTTAATATTGATATAAATGATAAAAAGTAGGTATTGTTACGACTTCGAGTACCTATATCTCGAAAACGAAGCGTCGTACAGCAAAACCCCAAAAACGCATAAGTAGGTATTAGGTCTACTATCGAACAGTGAAGAAA
>MOOZ01001887.1:426518-448573 GCA_002930495.1 Cecropterus lyciades | reverse complement strand
CTTGTGGCACACCAGCAGCAGCGAGCGAGAGATGGTAGCATACTGGATATACTGACTGTTGATGAGCAGGCTGTCGTCGTGGTTCCTGGTGAACCGGGGGTAGTGCGTGATGATGTTGTGCTTGTGGTACACCAGCAGCAGCGAGCGAGAGATGGTAGCATACTGGATATACTGACTGTTGATGAGCAGGCTGTCGTCGTGGTTCCTGGTGAACCGGGGGTGGTGCGTGATGATGTTGTGCTTGTGGTACCACACCGTGCGCGGCGGCGGCGCGCCCACGCACTGGCACACCAGCAGCAGCGAGCTGCCTACGCCCACAGATACTGTACCACCGAGAGACGCTACTCCGGCTACCACTGAAAGATATAAGTTTAAGTATATTTCAAGTTTTCTTCTGTATATATGTATTATGGGACGTATTATCTTCCGGGTCTCTCATATGCTTCGGCTAAGTCGACATAAGTGCGGTGTGCATGGACGTTCGGGCCCCGAGGGGACCATCTTTACCCGGGCAATTCTCAAGAAGGTGGAATACTTCCCGGATCAACATTTATACATAATAATACAATGTTAGCGAAAAAATTGTTATGTAATGTACAAATGTAAAATATATTTACCATTCCCACTGTTTATTGGTTGGTTTGTTTCCTTTAAGTTTATTGGAATGCTTGCTAAAAAAGGATCTAGATTAATTTTAAATGGCACCGAAATGTTGATTTGGGACATAGTAACGCCATCTATTATTCAGGGGGTAAAACTAAAACAATGTTCATGTAACCTGAATCGCGCTTTCAAAGGTTTTTAATCATATTGCGAGATAGTTTAGTAGATTTTTAATTCCACCAAATAATTAATCAAAATGCAAATCTTTCATTGCTTTACTAATTTAAAACTGGACATATTAATTTAATGTCATGTGCAAGATGTTCATTCAAATATATTTTATGAACTTATAATGTGATTTAGGCGTCATGTGGTATGAGATGGTTTACTACGTATAACGAGGTTCGACCGGGGAGAATCAGTTCTAGTATTTCCTTGCAAAGGGGTGGTTGCTGACTTACAGATTACTTACTTAAGATTAACTACGTGTCTGTTATCGACTTAAGATAAAACCCCTGTTCTATATGAAGATGGTTACAGGTCCATGAATGGCTGTGATCACTTACCATCAGGTAGACTGCCCGTTCGCCAATTCATTATTAAAAATGTGCTGCCATCTATCCACGGCACATTAACACATTAACATCCAGGAAATTTTACCTCTCTGCGTGGGAGTATGCGACACGCGGCGACTTGAGCCCCCCTCCCCCGCAGCGGTGCTGGCTGCCACCCAGCATTCATACGTTCTTCCCGACGTCAAGTCCTTGATCTCCGCGCTTGTCCGCCCAGCCTCTACCCGGTGCGTCTGTGGCGGACCAGTGCTGTGGTAATTGGACTATCTTTACTGACTTAGAAAAAGAAAATTCAAATTTTATTTTATATTCGCTGTGATCTTATATTCACTTTAAGTGTGACCTAAAATTATCCGAAATCATTACCTTAGAATTACCACGTTATTTTTTTCGTATAACATGAAAAGTGAACATATCATTTTTATCCATAATAACGTTAATTTAGGGCTGCAAATGACTTTATTATATATCCGAATATTAGACTTATCCGGATATTTTATTAATTTATTGCGAGTGTCAGCGAATGACATCAATCGTTATCAGGTTTTCATTTACTCGGTTATTTTATCCGGTTACAACTGCATACGATGATATTTTAATTAATTTGATTAATTACGTCGCCAATTCAAAAGAAATTATCCGAATAAGTCTAAAATTACCCGGTTAATTCGTATACAAGTCATAGATTAATACCTACAAATCATGTTATTCGACACCCCGACTGAAAAAGTTAGTCTTGTTTAAGATATTTATCATTAATTAAGTGCCGTCTGTAAATGACATCATTAACCCGGGTAACTTACCCGGATGTTGGTTTAACGTAAACAGTGTAATACATCAGCTCCCCATTCGGTCGTTCTGGTTTCTTCCAGCTTACCAGCAGGGATGTTGGCGACAGAACTAATACCTTGATGTCGGCTGGCGGGTCTGGAACTGAAGATGAAAATTTCAATCGACCTTTTGATTGAAAAGACATACTAAAAGCGAAAAGAAATATTTGACCTTGACGCGGTGAGAATAGAGCACTACCTCAAACGCTTCGCGTTAGAGACGTGCAATAAGTTATAATACAGACATAAATTAAAGTATTTATTCAAATCATCACATAATTAATCAAAGTATTTATTGAAATGTTACATAGGAAGACATTGAAGCCTAACTCTTGGGTTTTATCCCCTTGTCGTCTGTTACGACTTCCACGGGAGGAGAGTGATATTGAAGTAAATCCAAGTAGATACTTGGTTTTATATAATATAGAAGTAGCAAACAAACATGCAGTGCAGCTGTTGGTAAGTGTCCACCGCCACACATCTGTAATTGAATTGTAATTAATTCATGGTAAGATCAGTCTTACCTGAGCTAAGTCACAGATGCGTTGCTATTCCTAAGGACTAAGTTGGAATGCCTCGGATAAGTATATATTCCTCCTCTAGTACATTACTCCTTCTAAAGTAGACGACCTAATTATTCTTAATGTCTTACCATCTTGTAGTGTAGCGCAGATGATTGGGTAGGAGTAAGGTCCTGCACCAAAACTGGAGAATCCAGCCACTTTCACAGTGTAATTCGTGAACTTCATTAAGCTTTGCAGGTATAGTTCTGTGTGCAGTGAGGTTTGGTTTTGCCATGCGCTATCTGTAAAAGTGTCAATTATTTATTTTAAATTTGAGTTTAAATTAATTAATTGTCATAAGTTTCTGTTTTATTGTAAGTGGTTACTGCCGCCTATGAACATCTGTGAACAAATTCACATACCTACTTAGAGTGGGGGTTCTATCAGAAGTCGATCACAGACGCGTTGCTGCTCCCGAAGAGTAAGATGGTCCCTCACAAGGAAGTGGAAATGAAAATACTTATATCTATGATGTAATTAATGAAACAACATTCGACCAAGTTCACTTGGTTCGATTTTATGTAGATCTATATGTTCGATAGTTCAATTCAATTCAGTACAATGATTTTCGCCTGTCAAGAATAACTTTGCAATTTGCCTATTGAAAATTATGAAATACTTTAGCAATTACTAAATAAATTTGATACATCATTCACTTATTAATAAAGGTCTTAAGTCTTAAGACTACTTCCTTTGCCAAAAATTGTTGTGGTGTCTAAAAATTTTTTTAATACCACAACCTAACATAAGTACGTCCATAGTCTCAGCGGTGAACATTTTAAAAGCAAACCTAGATAAACTTAATCCTACCTTCAGTGGCGAATAGTATAGTGTATCCAATAAGCGAACTTCCTTGTCCGGGCAGGGTGATGGGTTGCCAACCGACCCGTAAGGAAGTCGAGGAAACCGCAGTGCATTCTACTGAAGACGGTGCTTGTTCAGGAGCTAAAAATGAACATTAATTTTGTGAGGTTTCGTAAGTCAACTTAAAAATACGGTACGCTGATGTTGTGTTTCACGTTACACATTACTTGTGTGTCACGTAAAGTGATAAATTTTGTACATAGGCGTTTTCAAGGGGCAAATTAGGCATTTAAATTCATACTTCTAAAGTAATTTACGAAATTATATCTTTTCAGGAAGGCGTTAAAGAAAGACACAAAAAAGAATAGAAAACAATCCTTTATTAATATATTGCTGGTAAATCCTTAAGAAGTCAATGGTTTGAAAATTTCTCGATATTGCCCATTTGTAGTTGAATGTATGCTATGTTATTCTAATATAACGTTATACTTATTTTTGGGATTACTTCTACTTACCGCTTGTTCCACATTTATATATTTTTTCATAGTAAGTACATAAATATAAGCAAAATCGTGGAAGAAGGTTGACGACCCGCGTGGCGGAGCGGTCACCATACCGGTCTGACACGCAGTGGGTCCCGGGTTTGATTCCCGGCCAGGCAGACATCTGAATGATGAGTTTAGGTTTCTGTTTTGGGTTTGGGTGTTTGTGTGTTCGTCTTTGTGTGTCCATGGCACCCAAGACACAGGAGAAAATCCTAGTGTGCTGTTATGAGTGTGAAAAGCGTGTTTTTATGACGAACAAATAATATTTCAACCTTACCTCCTTCCATAGTATCTTGGTAAACAGGCAAGGAGAACGGCCCGGAGCCAGCGCTGTTAAAAGCCGACAGCGATACAGCATATCTGAAAGATTTTTTACAAGTATTACAAATTACATAATTTTTTTTTTTACCTATGTCTACCTTCATAGCAGCATTTTAATGCTGCTGTTCTATTTGGGGCAACTTCATAGGGAATTACAGATTTGCATGGCAGGCAAGGGGGAACAACAAATATGGTCCGACAGTTAAGGCACCATCACCCCACTTATTTCTAGCGTACCGTTCTTGCGTGATGTGGAAGGGTGTAGTGGCCGGCTTACTTTAGTATCGACATCTCAGTTATTGAACGTACAAACGTATCTATGATTGATTTTAGATAGAACCCCTATTTTATATTAAGTTTCTTACAGATGTCAATGGCGGCAGTGACCACTTAAAATTAGGCGGACTTACCTCGTACTTGTATGTACCTTGTGTACTCCATCAAGTAAACAAAAAATACTTATGTTCAATAGTTACCTAGTGTTTTTCAATAGTCCACTAATTGCCGTTTCCTGTTTCCCTGATTGCTGGGACACCTTGAGTGTCCTTGTGTCGGTGTCCTCTGAAACTACAAAAATATTTATCAGCGTATATTGAAATTAAGCTTACATATGTAAAAAACTACCTGTGTGTGACTTTGATCGTTTAAAGCCCTATTTATATCTACAGAGATTGTGGTAGATAAACGCTTTAAAACGCTTTCTACACTCATAGCCCCACAGTAGGATTTGCTCCTGTGTCGTGGGTGCCATGGACACACAAAGACGAATACACAAACACCCAGAACATAAATCTAAACTGATCATTCAGATGTCTGTCTGGCCGGGGATCGAACCCGGGACCCATTGCGTGTCAGACCGGTATGGTGACCGCTCCGCCACGCGGGTCGTCAAATGCGTCAGATGCGTGCTGTAGCAGACAAAACAGTATTCTTGTACACAAAGTGATATCTAATTTTTTTTACGTGGGGAAACCCTGCATGGGTTCTTTTCGACCACGAAGCTTCTGAGGAGATATGCCGGACTCCAACTGGATAAAACTCCACGGTGTTGTTTTGGACGCCCTTTGGACCACGGGTACGCTAAAAGCACTCTTCCGCGAAATGTTATCTAACCTAACTCCACCTATTTATACACCCTCCCTATGAGACATTACACTGGCTTGTGTTCTTCATTGTGTAGCAAAGCCAACGCCGTTCGTTTGTCCTGTGATGTGTAAGATTATTGCAAGCGAAATAACATAAACTACATATATAGTCGGCAAATCTGAGTCGTAGTACCGTATCAATTCGAGGTCTTATGATCAACCTCGGTCTCGAGCGACCCGACGTAAAGAATAACTATCCTCACAGAGAAAAAACATAAAAAACATAAATGGAATAACTTGTGAATCAATTCATTTAAATCAGAAAGCCTGTTTATACTTGCCGTAACATAATATGTGATAGCATGGTCGTTAAGTTTTGAAAATAATATACCTGCTCCAGAATTTTGAGGGACAGCCTTGATGTGGTAACCAATGATGACTCCGTTGTGGGTCTCCTTCACCGGAGGCAACCAGGATACGAAGAGCTCCCCTGGGTTTTCGGTTTGCTCAACTTGTATGTTGATTGGAGGGGATGATGGGGCTGGAAATAAATTAAGTAGGTAAATAAAACACTTTTTTGCTAATAATAGCAGTGTTAAGCGGTGCTGTATTTTGGTTTTGAAGAGTGTGGTAAAGGAGACATAAACAGTCGAACAACTTAGACTTCAGGGGTTACTACCCCTCAGGGTTAACTACGCATCTGTGGCCCGTCTCAGGTAGGATTATTCTCCCACTTTAGGGTTGGAGGCGGCAGTGGTCACTTTACATCAGGTGGCAGTCTACCTGATGCGTTTTGGTACTCCTATAATGCCTTAAAAAATGAAGTAAAAGATTTGCTATTATTATGAAGTTAGCAATATCTTCACCTTTCCTTATTCTGGTTATAGTAATTTTCTAGAATTTTCGAAATTTATTATCTTCTTCAGGTAGGTAGGGTACCCGGGTAGTGTGTAAGTTGGAAATATCTTTACCCTATCTTATTCTGTCTATAATTTTCTTGAAGTCTCACCTTCTTCATGGGTAGTGAAGTGGACGGGCGCGGTATACCGACTGACGCCCACCTGGTTACCGGTGGCCACCCGTACAGCGTACGCCGTCGCTGGGTGAAGGCTATGCAATTCCACCGACTGGCGGATATCTGTGTCCTTCCTGAAATATGTTACAACCAGTCAACCATTATTGTCCCAATTCTGGGCACGTGTCTCCCCTCAGAATAACAGTTTTAGGCTTACATATTTGGGCGATTTTGGGAGACTTACATATTTGAGACTTTGGGAGATTTTTTGATTATTTTTTGTTATTTTTAGAGAACTCTCAGTAGTCTGGTATGAAGCAGTTTCATATAAGGCGACCATCTTAGTCCTTGAGTGTAGCATCGCATCTGTGATCGACTTCAGATAGAATCCCTATTCTTTACGAAGTTGCTTACAGAAGTCCATGGGCGGCAGTCACCACTTACCATCAGATGGACTGCCTGCTCGTTTGCTGCTTCATTCTGATAAAGGATCACACAGATTACAATAAGCAATTACCTAGTAACATTGATGGTAACCGAATGATCCCAGCCAGCATCAGCATATAACGCTGGAGCGTATTGGACTGAGAAGTGTCGTGCATGGGTTCTTGAGGTCTCGTGCCAAGAGACCAGCGCTGACCGAGAGCGGACGGATTCTATGCGGAGCTCCGATGGCGGTGTTGGTGGTTCTGGAATAGATGGCGTCGATGTGTTTAGGTTTTGAAGTATTTGGATAAGTTTTACAAATCTGAGTTCGAATATTAAGCTTCGGAAGCATTTTCTAGAGTTATCCATAGTACTCAAGCTGTAAGTAAAATCGCTTGAAAGAGATATGGGATAGGAAACACGCTTTCTACACTAAAGAAAAGATAAGCGAGATTGGTATTCATTATAAATATTTTGATATTTGCAGATTAAGACACTATAATATTTTATGAACGGATCGACATTTTCCAGGTTTTTATGACAGCAATGCAGACGCAATTAGTACCGCAAACAATCAAATCTTTCAGTTTTTAAATTTTTGCTATAAGGTTTGCGTCCATTAATAAATTAAATAATTTATCTCATTTTTAAAAGAATAAATTGACCTATTTTCACATGTTTAAAGTAGCATCTTTAAAAACTTTCTTAATACTTTACCTAATATAGTCAGGTAGATGTTAAAACTAGAAGCGCCATAAGGATTGCTGGCCCGACATTGGTATAAACCTGCGTCAGCTGTTTCGGAGTATTGCAGGCTGACTGTACTGATCAGACCCACTGGAGTTTTGGATTCAGAAAGTTTTGCTCTGAAAACAAATAAACAAAAAAAAATTTAAACAGTAAACGAACATGCAGTCCTAATGATGGTAATTGGCCAGATGATAACCCCAGATCAGATAAGAGTCCTACCTGAGATTAGCTACAGATGCGTTGATACCCATGCCAATTAAGTTTGAAAGCCTTTAATAAGTATGTCCGCCTCATCACTCGCTTTATATCAACACACAGCTGCGCTAAACACTGCTATTTATTAGGTGCCTTTGGAAATGAACCACAAAGGGATTAAACCGGTTTATACCGTTAAAAAATAAACTCTCTAGTCATCCTTTGTTAAACGGTTGCTACCACTACTGATTGTAACTGACACTGAATAAGAAAATTCTTTTGATTTCCTTTCAATTTCATTGATTTGATTAACAAGAGGGACCTTACTAAAAAAAGAACATATAAGATATTAATAACACGGGAGTATGATCTTTTTGTAAAAGCAGAAATGACTAGCGTGGTACAGACCAATTTTGAAGATTTTAACCTTATTAAATCTGCAGTTTTGTAAATGGTGTGTACATTCTTACAATAATATAGTCACATTATTGATGTGAAACATCTATAGGCGCACGAAAACCTGATTGTTCGCGTGGTGATCAGGCTTATAGATTTTAGGCCCATCTGTTATTTATCATATCATACCTATGTAATTGAAAGTCTACAATGTTCCCGTCGTGCGTCCAAACGATTCTGATGGGTTCGTCTCCCAGCGCTCGGCATTCGAGGGTAACGGGGTGTCCAAGCCGTGACGTCACATTCAGCGACGCCGTCTCGAAATGGACTGGCTCTGAAATTAATGAAGATTGCATATTAATAATGGCATCTTCTTTTATTATAGCTGGCAATTCTTTTGCAATAATTTAGATTGATGACCATCTGAAATGTATGCATAATTGACTTAAAGAGTTGTCGTTAATTCATAAAAATCGTTAGGGTAAACCTCTTATTTACTCTAAGCCTATATTTTTTTATAACATTGATGCAAATGACATCTGTAAACAACTTTAAACAAAAATCAAAAATATTATGACGTGACAAGAATATAGATGAAGATATATGTACTCACTGTTAACACTCATCCACACTGTCTTGCTCAGCGGGGTACCGACACCGTTTTCAACATTGCATGAGTACAGGCCTTCATCAGTCAACGATACCTCTTCGATAACGAGAGTGCCGTTTGGAAGACTGAGAATTCCACCGCCAGCGAGCTCTAGTACTGGTTGCCAAGTTCCAAGAATAGCTGAAACCATAAATGGTCTTTCTGATAGATTGTTTATAATTTAGTTGTTAATTTTTTTTATCATCAAATGTTATCGACTACTGTGCAAACAAGAAGGAAAAAGATATTTAATGAAATGATAGTTTAGTAGATAGTTTACATAGTGCTTTAAGCATGAAGTCTGCCTTTTGTACCACATTTTAAGGTAGAATAAAGTATAAATTAATAAATAGTCCCGAAATCGGCTAACATGAAATATATATACATATAAACACATATATAAGCACATTTATATATTTAATAGTCGATTTCTGGTGTGGTAGGTAAAGTGTGACGTCTGTTGTTGTTATTAGAATTGTTGTTTGTACTTGGTCCAGCTCATCGTAATTGCCACTTTACATAATGAGGCATAAATGATTAGCTAATATTATTTAAAAAATATTTTCAAAATGAGAATGAAACATTTGCAAAGAATTAAGGATTACCGTCTTTTTTCATCCAATGCACTTGTGGCTGAGGGTAGCCACTTGCACTGCAAGATACTGTTCCTCTTCTGCCGAGAAGGAGGGATGAGTTAGAGGGCTCCTCTAGCCATTTTGGTGCAACTGTGAAAAAAAAAATAAGAAAGTTTTTGCTATAAGTAATATTAGCTATGACCAGGATATAAAATCATTTAAGATTTTTGTAAAATATTCTGAAAAAAAAAAGAAAGGAACATAATTTATTCACGGTAAGAAATATATTAACACCAAATATTATTAATAGCAAATATAAATAAAAAACAACATATTAAATAGCAATTTTTTTTTAATATACTAGTATGTGTCACCTTAAATTATATTATTATACGTATAAAAAATGAATATCCTTTGTTATAACTAATACTTTAGGTATGATGGATGAAAAACAAACAAAAATCATTAGAATCTTAACTAGAAACATCTGTAAGCAACTTTATATAGAACTGTGGTTCTATCAGGAGTCAATCACATACGTGGCCACTCTCGACCACCGACTCTCTCACCACTAAGATGGTTGTGTGGTCACCTCCCGTAACTTATCAAGAGATGGCGCCACTGTATTTCGAATCACGCTATTGTAGTTTTCTCAACATCCTACATATATACAAGTTCCGAGCAGAGACTGTCGGAGCACTGCCGCTCCCCAGATATGATCACCAAGCCTGGCAAAGGATCTCTCTTTGTCAAAGTTGTCTCATATGAAAGTGAGCCGTCAACTTCACACTTTCACAGAAACACAAAGAACTGCTTTACCTTAGAATCAAATTAAATGTGTTGCATGTGTTTATTAAGGAATGAATAAAAGCTTTTGATTTTAATGTTGTCTTAATTTTAATTTTCATTATTCTAAACATACCTTTGATATAAAGTTCCGTAGACTTGTTGACTTTCGCGACGTGATTAGACGCCACACAAGTGTATGTTCCGCAGTGCTCTAGCGACACTCGCTTGATGACTAACGCGCTGAACAGTTCCGAACTGCGCTCCACCACCTGAAAGTGTCTTGAACATTGATTGGATCGGGAGAAGCCATTTTAATGATTTATTACTGTAACGAGGGTAGTTTGTAAGTTATTGGGACACTAATTACTTTGTGTCAAGAAAGTGTGTAAGGTAAAAAAAGAAGTGTGTAAAAAAACTTATGTGTGATTTTATGAAACTACGATGCAAGTGAAACTTTTATTTTTTGTTAAAAATGGTTTGTTTGTTTTAATTAATAACTTTGAATTAAACTTTAAACTGTAAACTAACAAAGAAAAACAAAGCCTTGGTTGCTCTGTCCAGCCCCTTTCACTATTCCCCTACCCTGTACCCGAGTGTAATGCGACACGCGTCAGATAGACTAAATAACTTTATTCGCCGGAAAAAAGTTTTACTTTGAAATTTTGTTTTTATATCAACGATAAAATTTTTTACTTGTCTTTATAATCATTGTCATGTTTAAATATATTTTAAGATTATAGGAGGTATGACTTCTACATAAATAATACCGTCAAGGGGTACGGTAGACTTGATTGATTGATTTCGAGTCGACAACATATATCTGCAAAATTCGGATTGTCGAGTATTTTGTTAAATTCTCATGGTGCAAATAATCGCCATATTGGCCACTCGAATGCCATCTTAAATTCCTTAAAGCCGATTTACGTTCAAATAGGATAAACATGAAATCTAGCAGCGTTATTTACCTTACATAGTTTTAATATTTTATACTAGATGGCGTAACAAAATATTACCTCGCGTTACTGCCGCACTGTTGAAAATATGGGCAAGTTTGTATAAATATGCTCGGAATTTGAATTTGGGTATCGCTAGCACTAGGACCAGGATATTAAACTGTAAACTAACTACTGCAAGTGGTGGCGTCTAGCGAACTGGCTAAGTCTACCTTTAGTTGGTTATAATTACAAAAATATCTACCTACCTATAGTCACATTTCAATCGAGCGAAGCCGGGTTTTCATCTAGTTAATTATATATTTTAATAATACACTAGCAATAAATACTAAGGATCGTATATATAAGTTAGCATGAATAAAAAATATAAAATCATAAAAATTGTTTGTTTCTCAATTTTTATGATTATTATATACATATATATTTTTATATTTTTTATTCATGCTAATGTAACATTACAATAAAAAATGTATACCTACAGCACAAAGGAGTACTTATTTTAAAATGTTTTTTCCAGCAACTCTAAGCGGAATAGCCATATAAAAAAATCAAATGTAATATACGCAGAGTATTGTTATTTTCTAGAGAGATTTCTTTTTAACAATACGTCTGCCGTCTTGTACATCTTATTTTGTATTTTGTATACACCTGTAATGTTGGCTACAGGTAGATTCTTTTTTGGGAAAAAGACATAACATACTTTTCCAAAACGAACTTACCTTCAAAGAACTGGGTATCCTTTTCCCGTCTTTCAGCCACTCGAAATGTATGGGCATGTCACCACTCCGTACATTGCAATAAATGTTGACGATTTGACCTTCTTGCAAATTGTTCCCAAGAAGCAAGTCTTCTAGAATAGGTGCTTCTATGACCTGTATCTCAAAGGCTCGTCTGGCCATCTCTCCTGACGGACTGGTTACTATGCAGGTGTATACAGCACCGTTTTCTTCCTTCGAAACTTCTGGAATTGTCAGCACTCCATGAATATTGACGACGCTTCGTCTAGTCTTCCGTTTTTGATGAGCTTGATGAGTCTGATGAGCTTGATGGCTTCGTTTGTATCGTGAAGGGAACAGGCTGTTTGAGTTGATCGGCTTTCCTTTGAATTCCCAGTCGATTTTGCTAGAATTTAAATTTAGAATTATTAAATTTTGGAAGTACGTAAGTATCTGTTTTTGATACCAAATATTTAACTTCCAAATTTTTTTAAATTGACGGTTTTCTTTTAATGTTAAAAATTGTATTTTTATAGTAAGGACGTAGCAAACGAGCATGCAGCCCACCTGATGGTAAGTGGCTACTGCCGCCCATGGACATCTGTAATCAACCCTAGGTAAGATCAAAGTCTCACCTAAGGTTAGCCCCACAGATGCGTTACTACCCCTGACGACTAAGTGGACTAATGGAATGCCTCTGAAAAGTATATCTCCCTTACCACACCCTTCAGACCAGAACACAGCAGCGCATAACACTGCTGTTATAAGGCAGAAATAGGTGAGGCGGTGGTGTTTCAAGAGTCGAACTACAAAGAGATCCTTAAAGTATTTACTTATGTTTCACAGTGATTGTTTTACTTATGTTTGAAATCGGATATTTGTACTATTTCTATTATTTTAGTTATCTATCACTTTTGTGCGTGGTAATTTTATAGTAATCACAAATTACAAAAATATATAGTTTTATAGTTTCAGAGGTGCATTGACTTAATTTACGGACTATACTATTAGACTAACTTTTAACTAAGTAACCTTAACGTAACTTAAAGTAACTTTTAATCAATTTAATGATATTTATTATGATATTATGTATTATAATTTACAACAGGTCTTAGTTTTATAATGTAAATTATATACGGCGTTAATAATGTTTCTTGTAAAGGTTTACCTGATAGGATATCCATAGAAAGGGCATCTCAGATTCACTGATTCTCCGCTTTGGACCTTTATTGGTGGCAGTGACCTGATGTATGGAGGGCCTAAAAACATAGTTCAAATTTCAAAAATAGTAAAAATGGGGTATTTATAAAGTCTTAGCTTATTCTAAAGAAAGTGAGATTTATATGCAAGATATTTTAGTTTGACGATTATTTATTTTATAAGATCATTTTATAAGATCAAGAAGTCCATCTCAAAATTCAAATCTCTCAAATTAAAATCAGTCGCGAGACAAAACCGCAAGTGCGGTCGCTTGTATTAGTTTTCGTGTTTCATAAAACCGCATGGTTTACCACTGCAGTTTAATCGTACTGCGGCCTAGGACTAACTGGGTCGAAATATCGGCTTACACAAGAAGAAGCTGCTACGCATCTTTTGGATTTTGTCCTAGTCGTCTATGACATTCACGGGAAGAGAGGGAGAGGCTATTTAAAAACACACACACACAACACATACTTTAATACTACCGAATCGGAACCTTACCATAAACATCCAATCTATTCTCGTACGTGGCGGAGTGGTCACCTTCGTTGGCGGTGCAAGAGTACATGCCACCGTCTTCCACCCTCACCCTGGTGATGTTCAGCTGTGTCACCACCGAGTTGTCTGACGTCATTATTTGGCCTAATGCGTACCTGGAATATATTTAAAATGGTTATTTCAGACTAAATATAATTGTAACGTTGTCTACACTCATATTGCGAGGGAATAGACTTAATTAGTCATTTAACAAGAGGTGGTAGAGCCCTCCGTGGTTCGACTCAGGACGCACCATGGCCACATTTGCTTTTGCCACATAACAGGTCTGCCAACTGAACAGACCATATGAATCATATTAGCTTAGTTCTCTATTTTCTCTTTACTTTTCGACTTTAATCCCATATCCGAGGATGATTATCGTCAATGGGCGGCAGTATCAATTCACTATCAGGCGGACTGCATGTTCGTTTGCTACATATATAAAAAAAAAAAAAATGTAATAACGTTATTAAATGATTATTTATTAAAAACTAACCTACCCTGCGAATCAATATAGAACTCTGCTGTTGTATTTAAAACTATAGCAAATTGGAACACGTAATTATTTCTCCAAATCTATACCAAGTGTTGATAAACGTGCAAAAATACAAAACACAACTATAAAACAAGTACAAAACTTGCAGCAAGAATAAGCCTTTAATTAATTATTCATTGAAAAAATACTAAGTATAGATATTCGACATAATATATATAATATTATCGAGTATTTCAGAAATAAAGTTTGCTTATAGGTAGGTATGTGTCATATGAAAGTTTGCTACAAAAAGATTTAAAAATATCCTCATATTTAGGGTCTCTTTACTTATTTATTGGTCGACATTACTTAACTTATCTATACAAGTGTCGGGTTTTGAGACTGAACTATCACGCGGGTCAGCACACACACATAACCCCACACTAGGATTTTCTCCTGTGTCGTGGGTGCCATGGACACAAAGACGAATACACAAACACCCAGACCCAGAACAGAAACCTAAACTCATCATTCAGATTTCTGTCTGGCCGGGTATCGAACCAGGTATCCACTGCGTGTCAGACCGGTATGGTGACCGCTTTGCCACGCGGGTCGTCAAATGGGCCTTAATAGGAATTCTTCGGTCAAATCATAATTATTTAAAACTCACCTGGGGTCGGTATTACTTGATACAATAATACCATCGCGTTCCCAAATAAATTGAGGTGGTCTATCGCCAGTTGCTGAACACTGCATGCTAATCTGGAAGATGAAAGCAAATCAAGTCACCATTGACCCCAGTTCGAGTTTGTTACGATTCCCCAAAACATTGTTTACGTTTTCGCCCATTATTGCAAAGAACCATTATTGACAAGTATCATTATGACAAAGCGTTATTATTGCAAAGTACATTGACATTATTGCAAAGGTATGGCCGAATATGGATAATAAACAATCTACGAGTAAATCGGTGAAAATGTAAAAAAACTGTATTGAGGAAGCGCAATGAACTCGTACTGGGGATACAGTTCTATTAGCAGGGCAGTCCAAGCGGGGATTTTGGGAGTAACTCGAGCGCGGCAGATTATTATAATGCAGAATACTTAACATATTGTTAAGTACCACCAGCCAGTATGAGCCCTTAATACAGGGGGGTATGCGTAGGCGTTGTCGTCAGATTAGTAAAAAAAAAAACGATCGTCTGACATACTCAAGCGCGTCAGATTAAGATAGGGAAGGTCAATTAAAACCTAATATGTGTCCATTTTGCTAATCTTACGATAAAAATGTAACTTAAGGGAATGGCACCATAACAAACATGTAAAAAAAGATCTATGTCTTGACTTACTCGAGCGCGGTTGTTTTTTTTTTATTGTAAAGGTAATAATACCAGAATAACAAAAAATATATAATCTGACGATTTCCGCAAGCCGAAGGTAATGAAAATCATCTATTAAGGGGTTAGGCCACTGTAAAAAAAATCTTTTTTTTATTGTCATAAATGGTCCTATGGGACCTTTAAAATGATATACCAAAATATTATAGCTGGGAAATATCTCTAAATACTGGTTTTTTAAAGTAGCGTATATATAGGGCCTCTGGTAGAAAACGAGCCTTTTATTATAATACGAGAAGGAAATACTCAAGCGTGCCAGATATTGATATTTTTGATGCCTGATATAGGTATGTAAAATATATAATTTTCTTTTTCAAGTTGCCAGATTATCAATATCCCTCGAAATAATCGTCAAATTTTTGGCCCCTATATTTGGGACATCATGATAAACCTTCAATATGCTAATCTGACGCGCTATTATCAGAGCATCTATTTCAAGATGGCGATTTTTTTACATTTTCAGTAACTTGCTGCGAGCTTGCGTCACTTCCAAATCGTTAGCTAAAGAAAAAGGAGCATCTGTAGGGTTCAATGACTGTGTGTTTTTTCTGTAATTCACCCCTTCCGCACGGCCACCTCCACCACGAAAATCAGCAGATTATTATATATTTCATATAAGACACACGTATGAGTATGAAAACCATTAATATCTAAAAGACTTGAGTTCGTCCATGTCATTGTTTTTTTTTTTTTTATAATTTTGAGTATCCATAGACTTCCCCTACCGCTGAAAGTGAAAACATTATAGGACCATTTATTCTCCCTACCATCTAATCTACCAAATCGTATAGGTTTCTGCGACGCTCGAGTAACTCCACATTTAGCGTTATGGGCTCCCCTTCTATATACCGCGACGTAAAAACGAAACAATTAGCCACATTATATTACACATACATATTTAGAAAAAAAGGGGTAACCCGAAGTAATTCGCTTAGCTATACTGGGCTAAATATAAAAGTCGCGATTATATATATTTTTTGTAAGTGCCCAGTGACACTTGCATTATTAAGACGAATTTAAGGACACCTCACAATATCGGCTGAAGCTTAAAACTAACGATTTGTCGTGACCTAGATCTATGCAATTGAGTCAAAATATCGGCAAAAAATTAATCTAACTGCATATCGAGAGTACCCGTTACACACTTAAATTAAGCAAAATAAAAAATACTCTGTTGTGTTAAATGACAGTGACGATATTAGCCTCTTCTAAACGTCATAATTTGCTCTATATTTTTATTTGTCTTTAAAGTCTGTTATTTTTTGTAAAATTTTGCTTCGACTATTTTACCAAACGACGACAATCAATTCCTTTTGAACTGAATAAAAATATAAGGATTACTTACATCGCCACCTGGTGTGACTGTCCTCTCTGTGAAATGCTGTGTGATCATCACGTGGTTCTCGGATAAACTTCTCTTATATATTTTTCTTCTGTCTAAGCCTGAAACAACACAATTAAAAACAGTGAACAAAGTTATGTATCTATCTTTTATGAAATTGAGCAGCAAATGTATACCCATTTTGTGTGTGTTGGGACGTCTTACTCCCGGAGAGTATCTCATATGCTATCTACAGCTAAGTCGACATAAGGGCGGTGGGCAAGGAAGTTCGAGCCTCGAAGGGTACCATCTTTAACCGGGCATTTCTCAAGGAGATCGAATTTCTCCCGGATCCTTAACGTTTACCCATAGTAATACAGTGTTATTTAAAACACTGGTGTTAAACTGTTTAGTTGGTGGTTGCACCCAGTTGACGTACCCAGTTTATGGTACTACCCGTTTGCGCTAAGTTTGCTGTTGTCGATGTGACGTTTTTTATAGGCTAGCTACAGTAAAATGTTCCAAAAAATATATAAATAAATGTATATAAGTATATATAAAAGTACTTAATAATCATAGACTTTTGCTTGTCGCTTCGCGTTCATTTGCGATTACTATCTTGACCCTCGAGAGTAGCAACGCATCTATGATTGGCTTCAGATAGAACCCCTGTTCCATTTATATTAAGTGGACAATTATGATAAGGTGGGCTGCATGCTCGTTCGCTACTTCCACCTAATAAAAAAATACATTCGAACCTGTGACCATCAGTTAATGAGAGTCAATCTCATGTTATAGGAGTAACGTAATCAAAGGTTCATCAACTCAATTAAACGTTTGACAGGCGAAGCGATAGTTTCAGCTTAGCTTAGTTTAATTAACTCTAAGTTTATTGGATGTATCTACCAATTGGTGTTTCCAAAATTTGCATCATCTGTGTAACTTTCCATCACAGCTCATGGAAAAATAACATGAAATATATATCGTATAGTTCTAAGAAAAAATATTGTAACAGGCAATTTATCAATGACCCATTTATAAATTACCCGTTACATCATTTTTACAACATGCGAATCGAAACACAACTATTGCTTTATTTTATCAGACTTATATATTTATATTTATATCAATAATATTTCGAATCTAAAAAATGTAGATTTCCTTTGATTAAAAACTGTTGATTACTCTATTTTTAAGGGCGGGCTGTAGCCTAACTAGTACGATTCCACTGCCACACTTATGTCTAATGTGAGGAGGTTCTTGCCTTTCGACGGAAGGTTGTGGCCGTGTGTGCCAGGCGGCACATATGAGCCAACGATCTTAGCCTTCAGGAGTAGCAACTCATCTGTGATACACTTCAGATAGAACTCCTGTTCTGTGTGAAGTTTCTTAGAGATACCTATTGCAGTGACTACTTATCATCAAGTGTACTAAAGGCTCGTTTGTTACTTCAATTTCATAAAAAATGTCTTTTAGATAGTGATACCTCAGTATTACTCCATTAAAATAAAAGATAAAAACTTTTTTAAATTCCTTTTCCGCACAGAATTACCAAGTTAGCATTCTCGTTCTTAAAAACTGCCTTATTGCGATAGATTAGTCGATATATTAGATTTCAAAGCAATTTCGTCTATCGAGGAACATTCCAGTTGAAAGGAGATATTCGCCTCAACTGAAATGCACTGATGGCCTCAATCAGCCAGCCCAAGACACATTTGCCGCCAATTAGTATCACGAACGTACACTTGGGGCCAATGAAATTGGTATCGTAGTTAGTTCGTATGTTTCGTGTCATCTCGTTCAAGTGAACATATCTGTGCCGTTAGTATGAGTTTATTACGTTTTTAAAAAACGATTACTTTTTACGTTTTTGCCCATACATTGCAATATATATTGCACATTTACATTTTTGTTCTCCCCAATTAATTGCAATGTATACACATTGTACGTTTACGTTTTCGCCTACACATTGTAATCGACATTGCACGCTTACTTTTACGTTTTCGACTATTATTTGCAATGTTATTTTCAATTTATGAATGAAACGATCTCACGTTTTCACTTTCATTATCGCCTATAATTTGCAATGAAATTTGCAATTTATGGGTGAAAACGTTAATAGTGATGAGGGCACTGCATTGCTGCTGCTGCATGCTGAGTTCACATACATCTGCGTATCTTCAACTGACCCCCAATTCTATAATTGTATAAATTTTAAAATCATTTTATTTTTGTCCTTAAATTTTAAAATGGGTATGTCTTAATATTAAAAAATGGGTATGTGATAAAACTTTAAAAAGGGTAAGTCATAAAAATTTAAAATGGGTATGTAGCACCAGAAATTACCGCAACATTTATTGCAATAATTAAATTCATTAGGAAATATCACCACGGAATGAGGTGGTCAGCCATCAGGCAAGCAATCAGTCCCAGTGTAATTGTATTCCCGGGGATCGGCCGGGAGCGCCAATCTGCGCGGATGCGTAATGACCAGGCTATTTCGTTTTAATTCAAGAAATTATGGGAAACCTAATTTATCAGTTGAAGTGTTATTGAGAAACAATTTGCTGGAAAAAATATTTTTTACAAAATTTAGAGGAAAGCCTTGAAAATGTTGGTAATTTTCAATTGTGTGCTTTTTTATTTTTTTACACATTTTAATAAATGTTTCTAGTGGATCCTAAATGGATTTAATAAAATTAGAAAACCTTAAATAGAATAAAAGTTGCGATAGTCTAGTGGTATAAATTTCGGCCCATTTGGATAGAGATACTCAATTCCAATTTTCATTTTGCCAGTAAGCGAATTGTATTTTTTTTTATAGTATGGAAGTAGCAAACGAGCCTGCATCCCACCTGATGGTAAGTGGCTACTGTCGCCCATGGACATCTGTAATCAACCCCAGGTAAGATCAAAGTCTCACCTGAGGTTGGCCACAGATGCGTTGCTACCCCTGAGGACTAAGATAAAATGCCTCGGAAAAGTATGTCTCCCTTACCACACCCTTCAGACCTGAACACAACAGCGCATTACACTGTTGTTATTAAGCAAAAATAGGTGTGGCGGTGGTGTTTCCTGAGTCGAACCGTAAAGAGTTCTACCACCTTCAAAAACCTAATGAAGGATAATAATTAAGATCTTAAATCTTAATTATTTTATCATTCAGATGTTTTAGCTAGGCACCGGAACCTGCATGATAGTATGGCGACCATATAGTCTAGTAGGTCTAAATATTTATCTAGAAAACTTCACCATATTCGAGTCAAGATTTTACTTATGTTATGTATTGGTCAGATTATTAAGAGGACGAATACCATTTCGACACATAAAAATAGGGATTTTTTCTTCCTACTTCTAATGGGTATTTTTGCCAATAGATACCGCACTTGGAGCGTTCATGTTTATGTTACACAGGAAGACACAGGAAGACGCTGCTGCTCATTCTGGATTTTATCTCTCAGCGGTCTCCTCCTACATTTACGGGAAAAGGGAGTGTTGCTAGTCAATAACATCGCTTAATAATAAAAGAAGAAATACTCCCTGTATTATTCAAGATCGACTCCACACGGCGCTTTATATTAGTAAGATATAATCGCTTACCGTATCTAGTTATCGATACAACAGCCGCCTTATCTAGGCACATCGGAGCGCAATCTGTCGGCAATATAATTATGGCGGGCAGATTGCAATTTGCGATCGAATGGACACCTCCGTAATAACTTAAACCTTGTTACGGGAATAACTGTTATATTTTATAAATTTTAGCTATTTCTGATGCTGTATAACCTTTTTTTAACTTGACGGTACATTTACAATTTTGCATATTTGAAAATATGTGCTCATAACAAATAATTGTTATATAATATTGATTTAGAAGATTTTTTTAGGAAGGACTTCTCTTGGTTTTGCTCTGAAGGCATCGTCGTCGCACCTATTTCTGCCTAATGAGGCGATCTAAGTTAGTCCTAAGTGCAGGTCTGTAATAAGATAGTAGCAACGCTTCTGTGGGCCATGTTAGGTATCAAGTAGGTACTATAGCTCTATTTTGATGTCCATGGATGGCCACTTACAGTTAGTTGGTCTACATGCTAGTTTACTTCATACATAAATAATATATATTTAAGAAAAGCCTAAGATCAGCTTTTTAATTTACTTTTAATAAGTACGATTTTCCTTTATTCGTGTTTATTTATAAGAAATCGTTTTGAAAGTGGATTCAGTCCATTTAATAATAAGTGAGTGCTGCCTACTCATTGACATCTGAGATTACATAGGATTGAAATGAGATTAGCCAGAAATGTACTAAATTGTACCCTTAAAACTGGAAGGCTTTAGCGTTTAAACTTCCAATCCTAACTAGGGCTGATAATGGGCTTCGTGTTTATTTGCTACTTTTATTTTATGAAAAATAACACAAAAACTTAAGGCTTAACAAAAAAAATCGTGTAAAATACTTATTAAAAATAAAAGCTTTTAAGGCCACTCTACACGAGTTCTCTATGCAGTAAATAAGGACGATAAACAATCTGTCGCTGACACGCGTAGTGGACTTTATGTCATGTTGCTACCGTATAGCCCGTGACGATAAAGATTGTAATATAATTTGAGGATATTTATACTTTCCTCTCGTTTCATCTTTAACATATTAAGCAAGACATGTATGCAAAAATCGCATACGTACCGCAAGATACTGGGGCTAGCTTTTATTGTTCATGTTAAAAACAAGATGGTGTTTAAATAGAGGAAAAAAACTAAAAAGTGCAAAGAAGAAATACAAATCAAAGAAGGTAATGACGGGCCGTATGCGATAGAAATTGCTTCAGCAGTAGGGGTTTCAAGAAAACCCGAGGCTCGTGGGCCGTATATTGCTGATGGCTGATTTACGCCATAAGCCAGCGGGATGGCTTATGGCGTAAATCAGCGAAAGGCCAAATACTAGTAATATAATTCTGAAGTAATACTATTTATGTCAGTTTTACTAATCGTTTATAGTCCCTATTTATCTAATCAAAATCTGTAAAGTTATACAAACATTAAAAAAGTTTTTCAGCATACAAATATTTTTTATTCGTAGAAAAACAAAATACTTTTATTTACTAATTTGATATTTGACAGTGATACTTGGCGATATAATTACACAGTTAATGAATATTTTTATAACGCTATTTACCTTCCCCTTTCATTTACCGTACTCAATCCGTATAAAATATTGTGAACAGATGTAGGTACTTCAGGCAAGTGGCTCTTCACACAAGCGCCCTCTGTGCAGCGATAAACAAATAACAGCGATAAATAATCTGTCGCTGACACCGCGTGAAGCGACCTTTACGATCGGATTT
>MOOZ01001887.1:239820-257053 GCA_002930495.1 Cecropterus lyciades | reverse complement strand
CCTGAGGACTAAGATGGAATGCCTCGAAAAAGTATGTCTCCCTTACCACACCCTTCAGACCAGAACACAACAGCGCATAACACTGCTGTTATTAGGCAGAAAAATCTATGTAATTCTTATATTACGGAGAGCCGTGTACCAGGTTACGCGATATGACTTTCCATTAGGTTTCACGTAATGTGCACATCAAAACGCATTTCAGTCTTAAACTTTATGCGAAGTTTATCGTTGGGATCCGAAATTCAAATAAAATTGGGATTAAACCCGTTTATTTAAAGCCAACATTTATGCTTTTGAAATGTTTTGAGGTTATAAAGGATTTTTACCAGACTGTTCCTGCGAGAGGAGCGTCATGTTTTTTAACGTATGTATATATACATATGTATGTTTGTATGTTCATTTCTATCGTGATTAGGCTTTATGTTTTGT
This sequence comes from Cecropterus lyciades, assembly GCA_002930495.1. Taxonomy (NCBI): domain Eukaryota; kingdom Metazoa; phylum Arthropoda; class Insecta; order Lepidoptera; family Hesperiidae; genus Cecropterus; species Cecropterus lyciades. The sequence continues at coordinate 256,624 of MOOZ01001887.1, read as the reverse complement.
AAAAAAGTGCGCCTGAAAATGGGGGAAAATGGGGGTAAGGGACGACTTTTTTATGACCATGACAATATGAGTAACAAATAAAAGCTTTTATGTAAGTATTTTGGCGAAAACGCATAAAAATCGTAAAGTTTATTACATTATTACAATAATAAAAAATGTGGCCAAGTGAGTCGGACTAGTAGGCGAATGGTTCCGTAGCGTAAGTTTGTTTTTCATAGTGTTTGTATGAATTAGAAACTTATGTTTTTGAAAAATTTGAAAATTTGGTTTTTGAAAAAGACAACTTTTGAGATATAGCTCAAAAATTGTCAACCTTCAGTGTCAGCTTGACATCTACAATATGTAATTTATCCAATTTTTTCACTCTCTTAGTTTAAACGTTAGAAGGGGGGGGGGGACATTTTAACGCTTTGAAAGGGCTTATCTCTCAAACAATCGACTATGAGAAAATAAGGTTTTAGAAACCTCAATATTTCTATAGACATCCCACACGTGTAAGTAAGATGATTTTTTTTTTTGATTTTCAGTTCCATCTATGGCAAGCCCCCCTTAAATTTAATGTATTTATTTTTTTGTAGATAATTCAGAAAGCGGTTTATAGAATACACTTACCTACCAAGTTTCAACTCTGTAGTCTTAATAGTTTCCGAATAAAGTGGCTGTGACATATAGACAGACAGACAGTACATGACAAATCTATAAGGGTTCCGATTTTTGCCATTTGAATACGGAACCCTGAATATTTCAGATTTAACAGTTGGGTTTTTTGGCTTTATAATTATTTCTTGTTATTTATGTGTTTAATTTTGCTCTGTAGCTGATACAAGATGTTGTTACTGTACATAGATCTTCTATCTACTTTAGACTTAGTAGGATTTTAAGTATTGAAGAATAAATTAAAACAGCTTTTATGTCTTGATGACCCGCGTGGCAGAGTGGTCATCATACCGGTCTGACACGCAGTGGGTCCTGGTTTCGATCCCACGTTGAAATTTAATGTCTTAAGGAATTCTTAATTTGATACAGACATACGCTTTCTACACTCACAGCCCCACACTAGGATTTTCTCCTGTGTCGTGGGTGCCACGGACACACAAAGACGAATGAATCACAAACACCCAGACCCAGAACTGAAATCTAAATTCATTATTCAAATTTCAGTCTGGCCGGGAATCGAACCCGGGACCCACTGCATGTCAGACCGGTATGGTGAACGCTTCACCACGCGGGTCGTCAAAACCACACAATACACATACACACACACATACACATACACACACAAATACATATATACGGTCAAATACAATTACCCTCCTTCTGATGCAGTCAGGTAAAAATAAGGGCAGCACACGCCAGAGACAAAGCGATTCATTTGGATCCCCTAAGGATATTTCAGCCATAACGAGAGAATATTTTTGTGTTGCGCCTAATTTATTACGCTTCCGCAGAGAGTAATATATTCGTACGAACATATGGATGCTAATGGAATATCAGAACAATAATAACATATGGAGTCCTAAATTGAAAAAAAAAAAATTTAGGAATAATATGATATTCGAGGTGAGGTTGATACACTTATACAAAGCGTACCAACTTAGTTGTCATGGGTTGTGAACATATGACGAATAATAAGATAGATAGAGTCCTAAATTGAAGAAACAAAATATGCTATGCGAGGCGAAGAAAATATTATTGCAGAAAGCGTTCAAACTTCGTTTTCATATTAAAAACGTAGCGACATATTATCACGATCAATAATAAAATATAGAGTCCTAAATTGAAAGTGTGAATGAATGAAACAAAATCGAATCAAAAATTGAGGTAAGGCAGATTTAACTATGAATAACCTTTAGCCTTAGTCATAAAGGATAACGTGTCCATGATAGACCGAAAGGACTCTATAAAACGGTTTCTAAAAGAAGTCGATCCGTAAGCGTTATCACTCCTTAAGACTAAGATCGCATGTACAACTTGATTCAAATTCTATCCAAAGTTGATTTTCAATGCCCTTTGACAGTTATCATCTACACTATACATATTTATCACTCATTTAAGCTTTTTTTTACAAGTCTAAGTAGTATAGTGGTTACTTCAGAAAATAAGGGTTCTATCTGAATTCAATCAAAGATGCGTAGAAATAGCGTATAGCTTATAGCTTGAAGGTGGTAGAACTCTTTGTGGTTCGACTCCGGAAGCACCACCGCTACACCTATTTCTGCCTAATAACAGCAGTGTAACGCACTGTTGTGTTCTGGTCTGAAAAGTGTGGTAAGAGAGACATACTTTTCATTACATACTTTCATACAAAGCATTCCATCTTAGTCCTCAGGGGTAGCAATGCATCCGTAGCTAACCTTTGGTGAGACTTTGATCTTACTTACGGTTGATTACAGATGTCCATGGAAGGCATGGCCACTTAGCATCAGGTGGACTACATGTTCGAAAGAAAACAAAAAAGTATAGTGGTTACTATCCAGAAAATAAGGGTTTTATCTGAAGTCAATCAGATGCGTAGATATATATAGCTTATAGCCTAAAAATGGAGTAACATAATTATAATGTATTTTAACCTTGGACTTAGATGTCTACGCTTGCAACTTACGTGTATTTAATCTGCTACTCCAAGTCCTAATCTCTAATCTTTTTTATGGTTGATCGATTGATATCCATATGCTGCAGTATGCACACTAGTTTTTTTATAATATGGAAGTAGCAAACGACCATGCAGTCCACCAGATGGTAAGTGGCCACTGCCGCATATGGATATTTGAAATTAAAACCAGATACTATAGCGTCTTATCTGAGGTTGGCCACAAATTCGTTGCTACCCCTGAGGACTAAGTTGGAACGCCTCGAATGAGTATGTTCCCCTTACCATGCCCTTCAGACCATAACGCAGGAGCGTTCAAAACTGCTGTTATTAGGTAGAAATAGGTGTGGCGGGGTGCTTCCGAATTCGAACCACAAAGAGTTCTACCTCCTGTTTCTTTTTTAAAATCAGTTCAATAAAGCATTTTATAAATTAGTAGCTATTACAAAATATATTTTGTATGAGACGATGATTGTTTCCGTATTAAAGTTATATCATCTGAACCGGTATTAAACCTGAACAAGTTAGCTTTATACTAAACTTATTTCTTCTGGGTCTGGGTGGGTTATGTATAATCTGTACAAGCTCTCTACAACCCAGACACGCGTGAAATGAGCGAAGAAAGCGTTTATTTAAGCATTTTACGTTTGCAGCGTTCTAACTTTTTTGCAGACTGTACCTGGTGAATGAAAACAGAAAATGAGTTTTGAGGTTTCCCCTTTCAGAGCGTCAAAGGCTTTGCGGACGCTTACTAAACACTAACCGAGACTGCTCACTGCAATCCTTTTAAAGCATCAGATAACATAGATCTCGTCAGGTGGCTTCAAAATGTGTCTTTTTGCACTAAAATGCAAATAGAAATTTAGAAACAACACAGTTCATGTTGTACACAATTTGACCATATATAGGCAATAATATATATTTTTTTTTGTAAAAAAAACAGTACAAATCGGAGTTTCTCACGTTTCAACGACACGTGAGAAAATCCTACTGTGGGGCTATGAGTGTAGAAAGCGTGCGTGTTTTTTGTTTTTACAAAGCGTGCGTGTGTATGCGTATGTCCGCATCTTATCCTTGAAATTTTCTTCGTTGTCATAATGACATAGGCTTTAATGACATAGGCTTTAAATATTAAACCTGACAATTAAAAAAAATGGTGAATGAATATTTTTATCATAACAATATGGATATCAGATAGCTAGGAAAATAGAGCAATACAAAAAATTATACATTGTTACACTTATATGTTTTAGTTATAGGAAATTTAAAGAAAACGTTCAATTCATCAAATTATTATACGAAAAATACCCGAATGCTTGAAAAGAAGTAATGAAAATGGGAAAAAATAGTTTTGAACGTACTACTGACTTCAAAATAAGTTAAGATTACGATTTTCCGTTCACAATATTAACTTTATTTCTAAATAAGGCTTTTGATACAATTTATTATGTAACGGGAACCTACTCACGATATGCGGTTTTTCAATTTCTTTTTGCCGATATTTCGACCCAGTTACATGAGTCGTGGTCACGACAAAACTGCGATGGCAGGGAGAAACTGTTGACAAGCACTAGTGATAGATTAACCTATCTATCCTACGTCTAATTTGTTTTTTCTTATTAGGTTTCCATATCACGACACAACACAACACGACACAACACTAACTGTATCCTTACGCACCAAATTTTGCATTATGTATGATTTACGTAATCTAAGTGCTTGTTAAATATTAAAATGTTATTAAATTATAAAAAATATAAATCAAAAATCTTATTTAGATTCGACTTTGTTAATATAATTTTATTTTATGCAGTAGTAGAATCCATGCATACATAGCTGGCACATACCTCGGCAAGCGAATTAGCCCAGTTATTCAACGAAGTAATGAAGCTAGCATTCTGGGAACTCTTCCTAGGGACAGTAAGTTGTATGGAGCATAAATATAATTTGACATATTGTTTTTCAACATTTTGTCATTTTAAAATTAATTTATAGGTCGCCGCGAGGACGTCGACAATTGTTATTTATTATTGATTTTAACATTTTATTAAATTAATGCAAATTATTGGTGTCATTAGAAACACATGTTTTGAAAAATGTAGGTAGTCTTACGTTTATGAAGACAATAATTAATTAAGTGCCTACATCTGTGTAGCAGGTAGCCAACCCTTCTCGATTTGGTTGCAATAAAAGCCGACACTTTGCGAACGAGATTCATTTTTTAGCGAAGGAGGAAGGTCTAGGAACCGGGTGCAGCTGCAGCTGGCTGGTGCAACCCGGTGAAGCTGTCAAGGTCAATAGGGCCAACAGCAACTACACAATTCGAAAAAAAAAACGAGATCATTCTACATTTGTCTCTCGAAGGAGTAACATCTCGTAGAATTCCTGCTACACAGCTATACCAATTACTGTCTATAGGCCCGGACCTAGTTCTAATAATCACGTGAAGCCTCCTGTTCTAACATATATAATACCTATAAAGAAAGGAGAAATTAAACGGGGTCCACTAGATTTACTTCAGTGCACTATTTTTGCATCCAACTGCTGAATTCTGTAACAATTGAGCGAAACGGAACGAGAAACAAAACGAAGCAAAAATTTACACTTGCTTCCTAAATTTACTGCGTAATTACAACTCCGTTCCCGGTTTTGTCCAACAGTCGAAATTCGTATTCGAAATATGAGAAACTGTTGCAAAAAATGTTTACCGACTTTGTAGTCCTTAAAAATACAAGATCAAAGACATGCGAACGGGCTAAAACATTGCTATTTCCCATCCCTAGTTGCGTCCGAAACTCCGTGTTGGATGCAAAAAGGCGTATCATGTTTCGTCGTTTTGAAAATACGTCTTTTTACACGGTAACACTGAGAGCATTTCAACTTCCAACGATTGTACGAACGTCCTTTTGATTATGGAAGCGAGAAGCGTCGGGATAATATTGCGGGCTGGAAATGAAGATAAAAAATACAGGATGTTCGTGGACTCATTAAAATTTATACAGCCCAATGCGTTTGTAAGCACTATTGTAAACAAAGCCGGGCTTTTTATGTAGTTCCTCGTTAGAGCAACAGTTATTACTTAAGAATTCTCAATTTTAACATTTAGTCAATTTTGTTGCGACGTAATTGGAAGATGAGATTTAATTTGATTGCGAATAGGATACAGAAATTGCGGATAGAAAGTTAATTTGTATTTTTTTTATATAATTGCATTTTTTTTACAATTGACAATTGAACAAAGAGATTCTAAGTGTATTTAATGCTGAAACAATGAATAGTTCCGTCCTGAAATATGACGTCATAGGTAAAAATGAAAACAAACACTTTTGATTTATTCCATAGAACCTACTTTTCAGAGTACTTTAGATATAATTGCAAAATTATTATTACATTATAATTATAATATTTTTTATACAATTGATTACAACAAAGAGATTCTAAGTGTATTTAATGCTGAAACCTGAAATATGACGTCATAGGTAAAAATGAAAACAAACACTTGATTTATTCAATAGAACCTACTTTTCAGAGTACTCTAGATCCATGGAGTCAAGATGTTTGGTAGTTTTTAAACCACTGTTTATTCGGTTGGTCAACGTTTCTGTAGATCTGAGGCCTGGCACGTATTTCAGTCCACGAGATAATATAGCTATCCAAAGAGGAAATGCTGCAAGTATCTTAGTAACGTTCATCAGCAACAGCGATACCGATAATTTTTTATTGTTGTTTTTTTTTTGCTTCAAACAAAAGCCAATTATAGTAATCCACTACAATAGTTTTATGAAGGTTTAAAAAATAATTTACTATTACGTATAAGTTCAAAAATATAATGTGATTTATTTAACTTACATAGAATAGTTACATTGCGAAAACTATATAGTTATGATATGACAGATTATACATGATATTGTTTATTATATGTATAAATAGGTTCTATATGTGCGTATTATTATGTATATTGATAAGGTACGTTAGTATATAAGGGTATAATATAAAGATATATCAGTAGATAAAATATTTAAATTTAATATTATGAATGAGAATGTTTTTCATTGTTGTTATATTTAAATACTAGCTGCGCCCCACGGTTTCACCCGCGTATTAGTTACTACAAAGAAAACTAGTTTATGTGTTTCTTATCCAAATATTTATTCTTATCCAAATAAATATTTGGATAAGAATAAATATTATATTTATAAAAACAACTTCGCAAATAATGCATTATTTTGGAAGAAATTTGGTTAGCATATAAAAGGGTACAGTGATAAACTCACTCCTGAAAAGATAGACATATGCTGTCGCTGACTTTTTTTTAGAACTTTTAAAGGGGATCAATTCTGTCATACATCATTTTTACGAAACTTTAACCGTATACGCAGCGCATGCAGCGGGAGCTCTCATTAGAAAAAAAAACCCGATTTTGAAACATTCTTCATTGGTGCTCCGCTCCTGCGGGTCTTAGCGTTATGATATATTGTCTATAGCCTTTCTCAATAAATGGGCTATCTAACACCGAAACAATTTTTCAAATCGGACCAGTAGTTCCTGAGATTAGCGCGTTCAAACAAAAAAACTCTTCAGCTTTATAGATTAGTATAGATTTCTTTATTACTGTATTATTTTAAAACATATTTTGTATTGTTTGTACTGATAAAAGTATAAGAGACAAAAATATTTTAAATTCAATTGGGGGTTTCCATGTCACAGTATAAAGTATTAAAATAGTAGTAAAACTACAAATATAATTACGTTAATTTTATTTTGTTTGTATGTTTTAAAATGAAATTTTAAATTTAATTAAGGATTTTAATAAATGAACACCCTGTTATGCAATGAGGTGGTTAGCATCGTAACGCGGAATATGAAGAAAGCTTCACGCTTCACGATATGAAGTAATTTCGTAATATTATAATTTATTACAAAAATGAAATAAATTAATATGCCAAAAATATTTTCAAGAACAAATTTCATTGCAATGCATTGATAAGAGTAAAGTTAACTTTGAAGAAGTCAAACTCATTATTTTGTTGTATTGTACAATTTTATTATTTTATTATACTAGATAAAAACCCGGCCTCGTTTGGGTGAAATGTGACTCATAATACACAATCTTTATAATCATAATACAAATTTTCCAGCCACCCAGGGTTGACTGGTAGAGAATGCCATCAGGCATTAAGTTTGCCCTACTGTAACTTTTTTTATAGAGGTGCAATAAATAAATAAATAAATAAAATCTTCAAACTACATGAAACGTCAAAACTAAATGAATTCGGAAGAAAGATAAAGACTGTTTTTTTTGTTCTGACAGTTCAAACAACAAAGGCTTTAATTTAATTTACACCCTCAGAACACTGTTTCGTCACTGACACTTTTTGAAGGTGGTAGAACTCTTTGTGGTTCCACTTCGGAAGCACCACCGCCACACCTATTTCTGCCTAATAACATCAGAGTTATGTACTGTTGTGTTCGGGTGTGAAGGGTGTGGTAAGGGAGACTTTTCTGAGGCATTTCATCTTAGTCCTCAGGGGTAGCAACGCATCTGTGGCTAACCTTAAGTGAGACGTTGATCTTATTTAGGGTTGATTACAGATGTCCATGGGCGGCAGTAGCCACTTACCATCAGGTGGACTGCATGCTCGTTTGATACTTCTGTACTAAAAAAAAACCTCACTGACAGGGATGTGTATATGACAATATGGCGGAACTGTGACTTCACTAATACGTGTGAATTGGCCTTAACGAACTCAAGATGGCATCCGTGTGGATAATATGACGACTGCTATTTGCACCATTAGAATTTTGAAAAAATACTCGAAAATTCGTATTTTGAGAGTCAATATTTTTATGTTTAAACAGGTAAGGTTCAATCGAGTCTAGCGTACCCCTTGACCGAATTATTAACATAGAAATAATGGTTTGACTTAATGGCGGTCTACAAATTAAGCCCTTGATTTAATATTCATAAAAGGTGGGTAGTTGACCGTTAAAGATCATAGGTGCCTTTTGATTTTTGACTTTTGAGGTAAATAATATCTAAATAGAGTAAGTCCAAATTGTATTTGTTCGTTACTACCTTTGAGGTCAAAGTTGGCATGCCTTTGATAAGTTGTTCTTGATACTAATTTTATTTGACAGATATAGATGTGACAGGTTGCTTTCAGAGTCATCACAAAGGTTTCTACCAACTTAGAAACTAAATTGGAGTATAAGTATTCCTATCTCCAAGCTCTACAAAGATAAAAAATAATATTAATCCTATACTAATCCGTTCAAAGGAACTCTTCATGTCAGATAACTATTCGAGATAACAATGCATAACCCTCCTTTGACCTGTAAGATATTCGCTATTAATTAATTTAATTATTAAATCCACACATCAAACGGTGTTATGCCTTTGATACGTATATTAGGCAGAGCTTCTAATGATCTTGTCAAAGACTAAACTAACGTAGATAGTTCTATCTTTTGAAAGGTTGTACTATATGTTATTTAAGTTGTAGAAGATTTAAACGTAGAAATCTTACAATAGGTACATAGGTTGTTGAAATGTTAATAGGCTACGAATAATTTATAGTAGGTACGGGTGATGTAAATTACTAGTACCAAAGTTATAATAGCTTAGTAACTTTCCGTTTATGTTCTTTTTTTTTGTTTATTTATAAAAAATGGATCTAAGGTAATTTTCAAGTTATATTTTTACTACGTATTACTCGATAGAAGGAGAGCATTTTTTTCTGAACGTATGTATTGTATGTTCATTTTTTTGGCACTAACTACAGCCCAAACGGCTTGACGGATTGTGACATATGAAATATACATAATTAGAATCGTCTCAGTTTGCAGTGACATAAGCTGTGTATTTAAAAAAAGTGTGTGTCAGCACCGACCCACGACTGGAGTGTACTCCTTGACGATAAATATTGATAAATATAATGATACATATTAGAACTTCACATTAATAATATTTATTATTGATATTTATATTAAAATCTGCAATATAAATCAACACGTATAGGTATAGTCTTACATGAATAAGCTGCCTTGCAGCATACCCTGTGCACGTCTTAATACTCATAATAACAGAAAGGGAAAGGTGCGTACAATAGGTTGCGCACCAAAAACGTAACGAGGTCATTTGATCACTAGATTTTACTCCTCATATTTTTCTCATGCCGGGCGCATTATATGAAAATCGATTTTTAAGGAGTAAACTCCAAAAATGGCGCCTGTAAATAGGAAAAAAGGCAAGGAAAGACATTTTTAGTGACATTGTCATTATCATTTTGTCTTGGATATCAAATCAAAGCAAATAAGTTTTCGTCAAAATAGATACTTATCTATTTTGACGAAAACTCATAAAAAGCGTTAATTCAATATATAATTACAAAAGAAACTCCCGACTTTTAATTTCAGTTTTAGCTGTCGGGTCTTTTGTTTTCATAATAATTATTGCTATCTGTGAGGAAATGTTAAATTAAAAATCGGGTTGTTTCTAATGTCGTATCACCGAGAATTAAAATAGTAAAAGCAAAATTCTGATCTTCCTGCTAAACAACTTTGTAGTGCGGCTCCGGAAGCATCATTGTCCCATCTTGTTCTATCTCATAACAAAAATGTTAAGCGGTACTGTGTTTAACTTTGATTGGCTTCTGCCGCCCATGGACATCTGTAATCGACCCCAGATAAGATCAGAGTCCTATCTGATGTTGGCCACAAATGGGTTGCTACTCCTGAGGATTAAGTTGGAATGCTTCTAATAAGTATGTCTCTCTTACCGTACCTACAAACCAAAACTCAGCAGCGCCTAATATTGCTGTTATTAGACAGAAATAGGTGTGGCGGTGGTGCTTCCGGAGTGAAACCAAAAAGTTTTTTATAGTACGGAAGTAGCAAACGAGCATACAGCCCACCTGATGGTAAGTGGCTACTGCCACCCATAGACATCTGTAATCAACCTTAGGAAGATCAAAGTCTCACCTAAGTTTAGCCACAGATGCGTTGCTACCCCTGAGGACAGAGATGGAATGCCTCGGAAAAGTATGTCTCCCTTACCACACCCTTCAGACGGGAACACAGCAGCGCATAACACTGCTGTTATTAGGCAGAAATAGGTGTGACGGTGATGCTTCCGGAGTCGAACCACAAAGAGTTCTACTACCTTCAAATCTATTATCAGTTATTTAATCTTTGATCGTTTCATCTATGGGATGTGGAAATAATTAATATCATACCTACTTTGCATATTTATTACGCTTCGTGTTAGAACTTTGAAGAGTAATTGTCAATGTGGTAACAATTATACGGTAAGATTATATCATTTTTGGAACTGAATGAGATTTTCCACGTCCCTGCTTATTTTCGGGATAAATCCCGGTTTGTAGCAGGCATTGAACGCGGCAGACTCGTATCGCTGTATTGCAGTATTTTTCGGACTAACATGTGGTGGTCTATCTGACGCATGTCGTTTTACACTCGGCTGCATGGTGGGGAAAAGTGTAAGGCGCTCATCAGAGCAGCTAAGGTTAATATGACAGCGTTTTTGTTTGCTATTGTATTTTATTAAATTAAACAAACAAATCATTTTTGACAAAACCAAATGTTTCACCCGCTAATGGTTTTATTAAAATTTTTGAGTTTCTGTTATTTTTGATTTTCTTTACAATTGTGAATTGAAACTCAATGTAACGAAAATGCGTTACGAAAACAGCTGTCGGCGCTCCAACTAGATGGCGCTATACCTCATTCTGAATCACGCTAACAATTTTAATTCGTAGCTTGAATAAGGGCTCAAGTTTGGTAAGATTTTTGAATATGGGCTACAGTGATTGTTTTTGGAAATTTTTGGAAAAGCATAAGTCTTATCTATATCGATCTCAAACTTACGCAGGTTACTTTACAAAAGTTTCACTTTTGTCGTGTGTGAATTCCACACACACAATTTTTCAAGTACCTACTTTTTATTTCTGAATAGCACATTACTTTTAAATCATACATATTACAATTATATTCCAAGAGTGGCAATTGATATTCCAATTTCTAACATTTGCCACAAACGGAATACCAAACAGGTGGTACATAATTCATAAATGGTACAACCTTGATAAATGTAGCGCATTTATCGTATCGATTCCACCGTTCTTTTCCCTGACATTGAAGTATCGTCGAAATATATTTTGGAAACGTATCGTTAATCGAATATAAAGCCCCGTATTGATGCTGGTATTTTCATAGTGACGGAATTTTGAACACTTTTTGTGAGGGTATTAAGGATTTTATAGAAAAATTGAGCCAGGAGAATAATTATGGCTGACTAGCATATCCCCGCGGTTTCGCCCGCTTCAGCTACATTTACCACGATAATGTTCATTTGTTAATTTAGCCCATAAACTCTGTCAAATTATAGCGAAACACGAAGTGTAGATTTTGCGTAAAAGAGTAAGGAGTTTCGCGTGCAAGAGAAAACACTGATACATCTTCACAAACTTTCGCATTTATAATACTAGTAAGACTGAGTTATAAGTGCTAGTAATCTATGCGTTAATAGTTTATTAAACTTTGAGGTCACAGTAGGGTCGAATGGCGGTCAATATGGCGGTGTACTAAGGCGGTGAAGTAACTATTTAACGCGTTCTCATGATATATATCGAAAGAAATGATTTCTGGAAATTATGCGAGGATAAGGGAAGGGAACGAGGAACAGGTGAAGGTTAAATGGTGAAGGAAATCATCGTAAGAAACAACACGCGTAAGACAACACGTAACAGGTAACGTAACAAGAAAAAAAATCTTAAAGGTTTGTAAAGTTTACCAATCCGCACTTAGACGGCATACTTGACAATTGGTATAATAATTGGTTGGTGACATAACTCTTTCTTACTCTGAGATGGTACCTTCGTTCAGCAGTAAAATAATAACGACGAAAGATGTCCACAAGGAATGATATGTCCATTAGAAGCCTTGGTTGCTAATTTAACAGAATAAAATAAAAGATTATTGAAACAAGACATCGTCAACTCGTCAGTGGTAAGTTGTAAATCGTATGTCCATTAGATGCCTTGGTTGCTAATTTAACAGAATAAAATAAAAGATTATTCAAACAAGTCATCGTCAACCCGTCAGTGGTAAGTTGTAAATCGTATGTCCATTAGATGCCTTGGTTGCTAATTTAACAGAATAAAATAAAAGATTATTGAAACAAGTCATCGTCAACCCGTCATGTAAATCATAAATAATGCAAAATTCGGTGCGTAAGGATACATTTAGTGTTACGTGCCATGACATGGAACTTAAAAAAAACGAACTGGACGTAGGGTAAGGGATAGGTTAATCTACTACTAGTATTTGTCAACGGTTTCTCCTCGCCACCGCAGTTTCGCCGTCACCACGATCCATGCAACTAACATATTAAAATGAAAAATTATAAAATGAATCATCAACCCATTGTTGCCCCACAGTTGGGCTGGATCTCCTCTTAAAGATAGATTTTTAGGCTATAGTCCACCGCGGTCGCCTAATACGAATTGATAGACTTCACACATTTCGGCAAATTCTTTTTTAGATAATTTTCACGATGTTTTCCTTCACCATTAAGCAGTTATAATGAATTCCTAATACACTCTACACCAACGAAAATCATAATATGAAACATAATTTACTGATACGAACTAATTTCCTAAGTAATTTTGCGGTATAATTAAAACTTTTCGCTCGGTATTGAAATACCTGATTACGGATGGTTTTATGTAAATCTAATGAGATTACGGAATCAATTTGCCTGTTCATATATTGTAAGAAACATCCAATTAATTTACAAACCGTTTGTGGGTTGGTCATACGTAGTTTTGGCTATCATTGAAAGTCCTTAAACATAGACAGTCTTACATGTTTCAAACAAAAATACAGCAGCGTAAATATGCTCTATGAAGCCATGAACTAAGAATTAAATGACATGAAAAATGTGAAATGAGATAAAGCGAGATGGCATAAAACAAAACCAAATAAGAAGAATATGTAGTATATTCTTCTGACAGAAAGAAAAGTAGTATTTATGATAAAAACAACTTTTATGATATACGTAACTTTATGAGGCAAAAAAAAACATGGAGATGTCATATTACAAAATTTTCTACATCTAGAATTTCGTAAATTTTGAACTAAATATTTCTATAAAAAAAACTTACCAATACTCGTTACGGATACAAGGACGAACAACACAATCCCCGCCATGTTGATTGGTTTCTCTGGAACAATGAAACGAATTTTGAGTCCGGATTTTGTGGGGCTTTAGAATATTTCAAGTCAAACTACCCGTTGTTGAAACAACATAAACTAATTAATAATTTAGAAGTGACTTCGTAACTAAAATATTTTTGTTAAACGTAGGCTTAACAAAAATATTTTTAAATACGTTACAAGTACGTTGTTTGCAGGTAACCAAATAAACAGACCGTTAAACTGGCTCTTAAGATTACATAAATGAAATTCTGCTTAAAATAGTGACTTTTAGATGTAGGTTATATTAAAAAGACTTTCCGACTTTACCGTTTAACACAATGTAATTATCCTTAATGTTTTTCGAGCGTATGTATGTATGTTCCTTAGACGGATTGTAACATATGGCATTAGAATCCTTTCACTTTGCAGAGTGACATAGTCTATATAATTTTTGAAAATGGCGTCTGTTAATAGCAAAAGGGGGAAGGAAAGCCTTTTTAATGCCTTCACAATATGGGTAAATACAAAAAATATATATTATACAACATTGTTATGTTACTGCTTTGCACGCAAACACTTAAAATGTGTTAAATTAAATAAATTATTAAAAAACAAAATACACGACTGTGAATTTAAATTATGCAGTGAGTTTTTTGTTTTCATCATAAATTCTTGTACACTTTATATTTATGTTACAACTATAGTGACTGAACTAGGGTCATTACGGTCCACGTTGATTGGTTTCTCCTAAACAATGGGGCAAAATTGGAGGTACCTGCCTTTGTGCGGCTTCCGACGGTCGGGGCTTTCGATGTTTTGTTGCTACAAACTTATCCTCATAATTATTTCTATAAACAATAGGTATTAGTGTCGCTAGTTCCACTACTGGTAACAGGTCTGCAACTTACAGCAACTCAATAAGAGATGGCGCTTTATTCTGAATCACGCTATCGAAGTTTTCTTAACATACTGATTGAAATCCAATGCTAACTTATCCTTTAAGCATTTGTGTTGTTTAATACAGTCAACGAACGAATGACCAGAAAGACTTACTACAGAATGACTTACTATAAAAAAAGTCAATTGACTTTTTTTTTGGCCGAAGCCGAAGCCGAAGCCTTATAAACCTAAGGAAATTTAGTTCCAAATTGTCTAAAAGTGAAAATTTTAACGATTTAAAAAACTTTTCTATATAAAGATTTATGTTGATTATATGTTAACGACTTCTACAATTGATAAAAAATACTTTGCTACTTGTCACGGATAACATTTAAATTATATAAATTTCAAACCAAACTGACGATCCAAAATTCACAAATAGAGCTGCAACATCTGCATCGCGGAGTCGTATATTACGTACCGGTATGGTGACGACCCGCGTGGCGGAGCGGTCACCATACCGGTCTGACATGCAGTGGGTCCCGGGTTCGATCCCCGGCCAGACAGAAATCTGAATGATGAGTTTAGGTTTCTTTTCTGGGTCTGGGTGTTTGTGTATTCGTCTTGGTGTGTCCATGGCACCAACGACACAGGAGAAAATCCTACTGTGGGGTTATGAGTGTAGAAAGCGTGTATATTCGTTAGAGTTCCTTCAATTTTGTTCCTTGTCCGTACTTTTGGTTTGGTCCATTTTGGCCGAAGCCAAAGGTATGCCATTTTTTTGGCCAAAGGTGGCGAAAGCTGCAGCCGAAGCTTTGATCGGACACTGGTTATAACCTAAGCCTCTTGGCCTGGAGGATNTCTCGGAGCTCACGATTGCGAGACCTAGTTTTAAATTGTAGGCTTTGCTTTTATGTAATATTAAAACCCATTTAAAACGAGTAAAAATAACTACTTAGAAAGAACATTTTAAGGAAAAAATCCGCCAACGTCAAACCACTACAAAGTCAGAAATAATTCATAAAGAATCTTGGGATGAGTAGAAAGTTGTGAATTCGCTAAAATCTTCTTGTTTGGCTAAACTCTTAGACTAAAATAGGTAGACTCGGCCCCTCCACCCACAGAGATGCAAACTGCATATTTCTAAGCACACAGAATTAATGTACACGAATGACAGAAGTTTTTTATGTTTAGAAATGTTTTAGACCAATATTATCACGGATCATTGTCTTTCCGCGTTTAGTAAGAGAAACAATAGAATTTAAAAACATCTCAAGAACTTTAACAGAGAATTAGGTTAAATTTTTCGATGTGATCACGATCTATGTAACTGGGTCCGAATATCGGCAAAAAGAAATTTAAAAACTGTATATCGTGAGTCCCCGTAACCAATTATTATTAAAAAATGTTGTTCAAATGTTCTCAATTTGAAAGTAAACCATATGATGGATGTCAAAGTTCGACTGCAGTCGGATACTTTGTAATTTGTATAAACGATTTTTAGGAATTTCCGTCAACATAGTAACATAAAAGTGTTATAATACATATATATTTAATGATGAAGCTAGTAAATAACTAGCTTTCATTTGATACCCGTATTGTCATGATAATAAGAAAATCGCCTACTCCCTTGTTTCCCCTGTAAAGGCGCCATTTTCTTTATTATATGGCCTATGTCACTCTGCACAATATGGCGATTCTAATAATATGTCACATGTCACATTCTGTCAAGCCGTTTGGGCAGTAACGTGTGCCAAACAAATGGACATACATACACACAAACATACATACTGAGAGGCACAGTTTTTAGTTTTCTTTTATAAACTCAGATCTACAACATTTACAGTATTACTCAGGTGTGTAGCCATGCTTACTTATAAGATATGCCTAATGCCAAATTTTACGAAGCGTTATCTTTTTTCTTTGGTCTGAGACTGAATTTAACACCTGGCGGCATGCAACCCTCCTTTAAAAAGATCCCTTATTCACCTTGTTACCTACTAACCGATTGCATCTTGAAGGTGGTGGAACTTCTTGTGGTTCGACTCCAGAAGCACCACCGCCACACCTATTTCTGCCTAATAACAACAGTGTTATGCGCTGTTGTGTTCTGGTCTG